>KZ651149.1:57382-67958 GCA_001010745.2 Gerris buenoi | reverse complement strand
GAGCGTAGCGAGCCTACAATAATCTTATTTAATAAATATTTACTGCAAATGCTGAATAAAATAAGTGAGCGTAGCGAGCCTTCTTTAATAATTATTATATTATGTAAAAACTGTATAAACAGGCGAGTACAGCGGGCCTTGCAATAATTGTATTACATATTATTGATTACGTGTGCTAATACTGTTTTTATACAGTTATTTGTAGTGAATATTTACTATAAATGCCGAATCAACAGGCGAGCGTAGCGAGCTCGCGATAATATTATTAAATAAAAATTATAGACAAAATAATTTTAATGCTTTCTTCAGGTTGAATAAGAATGCCAGGTATTCACTAGAATATTGTCCTGATATCATTATTGAGAACTTAATTCCGGCTGATATAAAAGCACATTTCTACGCGAGTTCTTTATGCACCGCATCACTAGTAGAAGTATAATTTCAAGTTAGATTTTACTATGTTCTAAAGGGGCCCCTACCAACATTTGTACAAAGATAGTATTTAATTTTTTTGGGGGATTTTGGGGCCCCTTGACACCAGGGTCCGTTCGCAATTCGGGCTGTGTGTAGTTATGTCACTAATTACAATATCCATCTTGCTTTTTTTGGTTGTAAATAACCAGGGTCGCCCCCGGAGGCTCGGACCCCTGGAGTCCCGGGCCCCTGGGCATTAGCCCCCTTTGCCCCCCACCTCCCTTTTGGCGGCCCTGCCGAAGGTGACAGAAGTTTGGTGATAATTTTTAAGAATAACATGTTTTGCCTTCGAATTAAAATAATTCTAGGCGGAAATCCGTTTCAGATATAAGAGACAACAATTTTTGTCCTCGAGTCTGTCGTTCAACATTTTGGTGAACCACAGTATCTTAAAATTCACTCATCCAATTTGAATGAAATTGAAAGGGTATCCCATGTCATGTTCGCCTATTATTTGGCCCATATTAATTCAACCCTCTGCGTAGAATAATTGTTAAATTGTTACTTTTATATATGTAAAAAACAAAAAAAAATGTGACTAATTTAGACATATTGTGTCAATTAGTGTGGCACATAGCTGCCCCGCGTCCTATTGTTAGTAGAATGGTCAAATGGTTTCAAATCCCAGTAGGATCACACTAATTTTCACGCAATATTTAATTTTTGAAAATCATATGGAACCATCTACGGGCTACTTTCGTCAATGTACCCACAATTCCGACAATAATCGGATCAGTACTTTACAAAAATTTTGTTGTTTCGATTCCCAGCTCACACTTATTTTTTGTTCATTATCAAATGTACCCAGACACTTGAAACCATCTATGGGCCACTTTTAACAAATCATCCAAATTTCCTCAAAATCGGATGAGTACTTTAATTACTCATACGGATTACTTATAAAGATATAACAGTTATTATAAGCAACATTTTGCACACGTGGAAGAAAGCAGTGGGTGCAGAAGGTTACAATTGACATATAACAATGGGCTAATTATATGACCTACCACGCAAATTTCAAGTAGTTCTTAAGAAGGTGGTTTGCAAAAACGTTGATGGACAGATCGACAGACAGACACGAGACCAAAAATGTTCCCTGATGTCTGAAAACGATTTTTTTTTTTTTCACGAATTTTTGTCATAAAAAAACGCTCTTCAGAATGATCGCTAGAATTCTGGGTTTTGAAGGCTATCGTCAACAATTATGAGAAGTATGTAAAACCTAAAGTACAAGAAGCAACACATAGAAAAGATAATACTAATATACAGAACAAAAATGACAGGGAAGAGATACAGAAGTTGAAGATACGCCAAAAGGACAAACCGTCGACATGAGTAATTCAGCAGAAAGAAGACTTAAAAAACTAATGAAATTTCTAGGAGAAGTAGAAGACGAAGAGAGAGCCACTTTAGCTACGTCTGGATATGGTCTACAAACAAATGACAGTTTAGATGACATACACGCGACTTCAGACTTACTAACGACTACAGGGAAGAAAACCGAAAAAATAAATAAATTTAATAAGAAACGTAATACATTTCAGGAAAAAGAAACTAGAGAAATGCCCGATATAGTGACAGAAATCTCTAAAACAGAAGGACCATATGAAAATAATTTAAAATCAGATGAGATCAGCATTGAAGATAAAAGGATTATNAAGGAGAAGCAACTATTTAACGAGGCTAATACAGGAGAATCTTGTTACGGTGATACAGACTTTGCAGGACCACTTAGAGGGAGTTACTGGTTAGTCCTCGACGACGCATTTTTAAAAGCAAAAGGAAGAATAAATTACTTTTAAAATATGAAATTCGTAAATTTGTCATTCTACTGCATACTATAGGTATTGAGTATTGTCCATGGTATATGATATTTCCTATAGACAAACCTTTTCATTCGATAATAAAAGCAAATGTCACTAAAATACAAGACAGTTCTTAGTTTATATTTGTGAGAGAAACAAGATAATCCTGCTAAATAAGTATAGATTTTCGGAAGAAGACCGCGTCAGAGATTTTTAAATCTCGATCTATCAAACTCATTATAGGACCATTCTTAAAAAAATTACTAATGATGAGAATGTTCACTGCACAAGGCACAGTCTCCTGCGGAGGATATAGATTTTATTAGACTCTGGCCGCTGAAATCTATTCTATAGAAAATAATCCTACGACTTTTATTTATTTTTTTTAATTATGAACATGAATCACTTTATCTATGCCTACTAGTAAGATTAATATATTTTATTAATCTAATTATAATCATATTAAAAATTAATTGACATAATTCTATTACCATAAACATTTATATCCTTTCTGAATAATTATAACGGTATGATTCGTTTAATAGAATAGATAAGTCTAGTTCTGTCACGCTCCATATTTTATAAAATCGGGATGAAGCGGGAGAGAAGCGTTATGAAGCCGAGAGATGTTGAGTGCAATGCCGGCATAGCTTTGACAGCCGTGACACACCCGCTGTTCTCCGAGCAAATCTGAAACGCAATTCCACTTTATTATTGCAATTATGTAACAAACTGTTTTTCACGTACTCCATCTCTGTGCTTTAAGGATTTTTTCCTTTTTTTTACTCTTTCATCTTGAAATCAAAAGCGTGAAAATTTTTATTTTTATATTAAGTCTTTGATATGACCGCTGGGGGTCAAGATGCAACCGGATTTTTTTCGTAATCGGTCCTATCTATTATGTCTCAATGAAGAATACTCTTCTCTCGGATACCACATTATATTGTTGATGTTATATTCTTCTCAGACTTGTAAGATCGTCATTCAATATAGAGCTTGTATGCATCAACAAAAGTATGAACTATAGACTGAGAGTTATGGAAAATCGCATCCATAATATTTTCAAGTGGCAAGATTTTGCTAAAGAAAAGCAACCCAAGAAACCTAAAGAAACCTTCCATTCAATGATATGTCAAAATCATTGAATGGATATTTATAGAATGGGTGAACCATGTTCAAAATACTTTACGTTTTAAGATGCTTATTTCCTTATAAGTTTTTAGGAATGATTTATTTTTTAAAAAAATATAGGTTTCTTTTTAAATTACGACGTAGTTATGAAAGAATTGACAAAATTTTATTTTAGAGACGCTACACTAAGATAATGCAGAGAATATCAAATTTCGAGGAAACCCAAAGGAGAAGCAACTATTTAACGAGGCTAATACAGGAGAATCTTGTTACGGTGATACAGACTTTGCAGGACCACTTAGAGGGAGTTACTGGTTAGTCCTCGACGACGCATTTTTAAAAGCAAAAGGAAGAATAAATTACTTTTAAAATATGAAATTCGTAAATTTGTCATTCTACTGCATACTATAGGTATTGAGTATTGTCCATGGTATATGATATTTCCTATAGACAAACCTTTTCATTCGATAATAAAAGCAAATGTCACTAAAATACAAGACAGTTCTTAGTTTATATTTGTGAGAGAAACAAGATAATCCTGCTAAATAAGTATAGATTTTCGGAAGAAGACCGCGTCAGAGATTTTTAAATCTCGATCTATCAAACTCATTATAGGACCATTCTTAAAAAAATTACTAATGATGAGAATGTTCACTGCACAATGCACAGTCTCCTGCGGAAGATATAGATTTTATTAGACTCTGGCCGCTGAAATCTATTCTATAGAAAATAATCCTACGACTTTTATTTATTTTTTTTAATTATGAACATGAATCACTTTATCTATGCCTACTAGTAAGATTAATATATTTTATTAATCTAATTATAATCATATTAAAAATTAATTGACATAATTCTATTACCATAAACATTTATATCCTTTCTGAATAATTATAACGGTATGATTCGTTTAATAGAATAGATAAGTCTAGTTCTGTCACGCTCCATATTTTATAAAATCGNAAAAAAGCAGTGGAATTCGATGTACTTTAGTATGGAAGGTGAGTATGAAGTTAAAGAGCTGTGACCTTTGAACTTCTTTAGTTGGTGTTTCACCATTATATCTTGGAGGGACTCAACCTTTTCATAATTTTATGTACTTTATTGGGGAAGGTATGAGTATGAAGTTATAGAGCTGGGAACTATGAATTTATTTAGTTGGTGTTTCACCATTTTACCTTGGAGGGACTCTATCTTTTCATAATTTTATGAACTTTATTGGGGAAAGTATGAGTATGAAGTTATAGAGCTGGGAACTATGAATTTATTTAGTCGGTGTTTCACCATTTTACCTTGGAGGGACTCTATCTTTTCATAATTTTATGTACTTTATTAGGGAAGGTGAGTATAAAGTTAGAAAGCTGAGCTCTATTAACTCCTTTAGTGGGTTTTATTATTAATTTATAACACCCACTTATTTATTGATTTCACCATAAAAATTACCCCTTTGAGGGATTCAACCTTGCCACCCTAATAGAATTTTTTGAGGAAGGCAATGCATTACTTATTTCCGCTTTCTTCTTTTTAAGAATATAATAATAAATGAACTTAAAGCTGTGTGGTTAAGTAATAACAATTAAGTTGTGCGCATATTTTTTTAAAGCGTCTATACCCATTAGTTTGTTACAATAAATAAATCGGCCATTTTACAAATCTACTTGATATGATCTGTTCACGAGAAGAATTCCTTTTCTTCTCTAGGATAAGATTTATTTACCAGATAAGTGGGTTCTTGGACTAACACTTGGTTACAAAGATTCCCTAGTTTTTATGAGCAAGCCTAAACTTTTTTAAAATTATTATGGAGCTCATTCATTATCGATTTGAATTAACTAAATTTATAATTGTTTTTATTTCCTGTACATACTTGGTGCGATTAAGTTCAATTATTGACGCTTTTGAAATAAACGATATATTCGTCGAATGTACATTATTTTCATTTTTTTATGATCTATATACTCTAAGAGAAAGTATTCCGTAAAGCGTTTATAATAGCTTAAAAACAACAGTGCATTCTTGTTGCATAAGAAAATAGTACATTTATCCACTTTCACGTACATCGTATTTTGCCATGAACTTGTTTCCTTGTCTGGAACACTTTTATTTTTTATACTCGTACTTTGCTAATCATAATCATATATGATAAATACTTCCATATCCATATAACAAAAAATGGAGATTACAAACTTAAATGTATAATATACGTCAAATTACTTCACTTTAATAACACATTTACTACTGAAAAATACTTAAGTAGCAGAAGGATTTCTGTTGAAGGATGTTTCTTAAGCAGTGGATAAGGTTCGATACCAAGTTAATGGTGGATAAAAGTTAAGCTTAATGTATTATTTTACCCCTTATCTTTGCCAAAATAAATTTAAAAAAAAATCCTTTCTTAAACATTTTTAAGTCGGTAGTTTTAATAAAATGTTAAATATACTTCCAATTTGTGTGGCACAGCTCCCTCGCGTCCTATTTTTTTGAAGGCCATATGATATTTGGATCTTTTTCGATTCCCAAAAGTGTCATATTTATTTTTATGCAATATTAAATGTAGGCAAATTGTAGAAGGGGCCAACGGTGAACTAGTTATGACAGAGGGTTGACATTTGCACTTATAAAACTGCACAATTTAGTGCAATATTAGTCCATATGAATGACCTACCCCATAATATGAAACATATTCCCTTTATATGTAATTCTTCAATTACATATTCCCTTATGTCTGAAACGGATTTCTGTCTAGGATTTTTTAATTTGAAGTGATAAACAAATTTCGTTCTTAAGAATGTCCACAATGCTTCCTTTAGATCCAGTTGAGGTCGGAAAAAAAATATTAAAGCTGTTAAATTCATTTTTTAGATTATTTTTTCCTTTTAATTGACATCATGCAGACAGTTAACATATACCATGTATCCAATAGAGATACGAGAGTCTTGAGATTGAAAAGTATTTTAGTAATAAGTTGTAAAATACTTTTAGACCCTAATTATGAATGTAAAAATGTATTTAAACATGGTGTATCATCCTTTGTATACTTACAGCTTTTTTGAAACTTTATTGTTTGTGAAATTGAGGGTGTTATAAAAACCAAATAAAACTATTTTATTGTATAAATTTTAATACTGTTTTGTTACAAAAATATTCTAATTAATATCAATCACAGGTAATTGGTCTATAAAAATTATACTTTTTGGTATCTTCTACATTTTATAAATGGCAACTATTTGACATATAACGTCAAAAATATATTATGTTTAATATCTTTCAATATATTCTACTAAAAATAAAAGCTATATTTAACATTCAAATAATGTTGATCAATTATATATATACATATATATAATGTTATTAAATAAAACTGTGTCAGTCTATTTGGTGGTTCTAATTTTCACATATACTTTAATAATTACTCATTTTCTCTTTAATACACATACCTCTTTTATACGATTATATGTAAGAACTTATCTTAGCCTCGCTTTGGCCAATTTAGTCTATCTAATTGCTGTTTAGACAAAACTTTACAAATCTTAACACATATTTCCGACCTATTGTAAGTCACGTAGAAAATAGACTGTCAACTATTTTGTCATATTGTTACGAAGTAATCATCTAAATTCTTATTTGATCTTTCACGGTGTGACATTGCACGAGAAAAAATATTTCGAGAGCCTACTGTTAAAAGACAATTACTTGTAATCATAGTTGTCATTCTGTCGCCGGTGGCCACAACTTGTCTGCTATCATATTATTACGCAATGAACACTAGTCATCTCTATGAGGATGGCTGGTCTTTAGTAAATAAATGTAATTGACGGCTGGAGTGCTGAAACCGTGAGGTAAAGAGATTGTGTGACTAGGAAGGGCCTGAGGAAGAACTGGGCTGGGGAGTTTGACAGGGTAACTGTGGAAAGCAGCATAAGGATCAACAGGAAATTTGGGATACGAAGGTTTCTGTTGAGGTATGTGGACTACCTCTTCTGCGTGTTCTGGTTCGTCTTCTTCTTTTTCGATGGCGTCGGGAAGTTCGGATTCTTCTTTGCCGAAGATGGTAAGGCCGGGATGGTCGTCTGTGGAATGTTTGTGTTCGTGATGAGAAGAACCGACGTGTATATGGTCGTGAGAACCTATACCTCCGATATGCTTATGATCTAAGTGACCTCCTCCTACATGTTTATGTTCGTAGTGTCCGCCACCTATATGCTTATGGTCGTGGATGGAACCTCCGTGATGTTTATGATCGTGTGAGCTTTGACCGATGTGTTTATGCTCGTGGTGACCTGCTCCAACATGCTTGTGGTCGTGATGAGCATGTCCCGCATGTTTGTGTGAATGACTGGCATGTCCACCGTGTTTATGGTCGTGAGATCCGTGACCATGATGGCTGTGTTCATGTTTTCCTTCTCCGACGTGATGATGCTTATGCTCACCAAAACCAGTATGATGATGTCCGTGTTCGGCATGCCCAGCATGTGAATGCTTATGACCTGCATGCCCTGAGTGTTTATGTTCGTGTTCAGCTATTCCGGCATGACGATGCTCATGTTCTGCTTTTCCTTCATGATGATGTTTGTGGTCGGCAAGTCCTGTATGTAGGTGCTTATGTTCACCTTTACCGACATGTTTATGTTCGTGATTGTTCACACCGACATGATGATGCTTGTGAACCTCGTTACCGTTGTGCTTATGGTGATGCTCGTTCTTTCCTTCGTGTTTGTGAACGTGGTAGACGTGTCCTTCATGGAAGTGTTTATGAATGACTTTATGATGCTTGTGATCCTGCTCTATATGGTGACCCGAATCCTGGTACACCCCGACTCCTTGGTAGTTGTTCCTCTTTTTCACCTCCTTACCACGATATTCGGCGGGAATGTGTGGAATGTGAATCCTGAAGTGCCTGAAACAATAATTGGTTCCCTTATTACGTGATAATTAGTATTGTCTTTCATTGTGTTTAGCTAACTATACAAATTAAATCACACTTACGTAACACATTAGTTTACCTTTTTATGGGGAAAAAAATGCATTAAAAAAAATTCGCATACAATAATAATTAAACAAGCTCATGAAATGAATGTAAGCTTTATCTTGACATAAAATCAGGAGAATTAGAGAAATAGTGTACTGCACTACTCCACTGCTGTACCGTTTGAGATTCTTCTTACGTACGTTACCTTTTTATCAGTTAAAAATATATATATTATGTAGATGTGTACATTGTCACTTTTTATGAGTTCAGTAACTTGAACCGTTGATACATTCACTAATTATGTTATTATTAAATTACTGTAGTTGCAAATTATTATGATAGTTCCACTGCTAGTACTCTTCACCTCACACATTAAATATCTTTGTGTAATTAATTATATATTACTATTGTTAGATGTATAACATTATTTAGTTCAAGGTCTTTTGCTAGAGTATTAGGTAAATTAAGTTTTCCATTTTTTATTTTTATTTATTTTTTTTTTTCAAAATCTATTCTGGTGAATGATAACCATCTTACTTATCACAGTAAATAATAAAATATCGAAAACAATGAAACCACTCAGAAGTCCCTAGGGTTTTTTTTTGTTTTTTTTTGTGGGTAAGGGAGGCGGGGACATTTTTTCTTATAAAACATAATATGAAACTATGATATTTAATTTTTGTTGTTGTTGTTGTTGTTTGTTAAAATAATAATATCTTGAAATAATTTAAAGATAAAAAGAACTTTTTGCTACGTTTTATTAGCTTGTTTTCTTGTCTGTTTGTCCAGTACAAATCTTGCAATCGATTTTTAACCAACTTCTCGAGTAGCTAAACATTTGAAACTTTTAGAATAGCACACAACACGATGACAATGCATTATTTTACTTTTAGCCCTCTTTCAGCAGAATTTAGTTCGTTTTCAGCCAATTTTGCTGTATGGAAAGTTAGTTCGAAAAAAATCCACAAGTTATTTTATTTGTTTTGACATGTCCCATATTTACCATCTTCATTTTGACAAGTTTCATATTTTTGATTCATGACAGAAAATTTAAAACGTAGTATATAAAAAGTTATTTTTATCGTGCAATTACATTAATCATGTGAAATGTTGATAATATAATTATTGTTGTTATACATATAATATATAATATTAGGGAAAAAAAATAGTTCCAAATTTATTTACTTCACATAAATAACAACCATCTAGAGAGCTGATCTTAAACCATAAAAGAACAAATCTTTTTACAGCGGATCAATATAAATAATATAATCGATCAATAATATAATAAAGGATATATTATTCCCTGTTTTGCTCTTATTCAATGTTTATCTCTTATTTATAAAAATTACAAATTTGAAACCCGTCAAAATGAAGATTGTAAAATAGCTTGTGGATTTTTTTCAAACTAACTTTCCATACAGCGAAATTTACTGAAAACCAATTAAATTCTGCTGAAAGATGGCTAAAAGTATTCAAATAATGCATTGTCATCGTGTTCAGTGCTATGCTAAAAGTTTCTAACGCCTAGCTATATTCGGGAAGTTAGTTAGAAATCTATTGCCATATTTGTACCGGACAAACAAACAAACAAGAAAGCAAGCTAATAAAAACGTTTTAATTAACATTACTTTTTTGGTAAAGCAACGTGATTACTCTAAATAATTTGTTAGATATGGGAGCGTCTATGGAGGTCATCTTAAAGGAAAAAAAAAAAAAAAAGTAGTCTCTCCACTTAAATTAACTCTTTTTTAATAGCCAAAGCAGCTTTCAGCCTTCATAAGGCCATCATCAGTGCCTACAAGAACAAACAATAGTGATAAATGATGCATATAGCAAGACTAAATACAAAGTAAATCTAAACAATAAAAAACCTATTATAGTGACTGATATCGTCAAAAAAGTAATAAAACAAATGACAAGTCAATAAAACAAGATAAATAAATAAAAATAACAATTCGGAACACTTAAAATAGTAAAACTAAACAAGTCATAAATTATGCAAGCGTATAAAAACTAACAATAAAATAAAAATTAATACTACAATGTAGTTAAATTGACAACCAAGTTAATATAGCCACGAGATTAATAAAATAAAAATAAATAATTAAAATGGGATAAAAACCATTAATAGATAAAATAAGCGAACTAACTAAAATAAATAATAAAAAACATGAATAATTAATTATAATTAGGA
>KZ651149.1:31311-43276 GCA_001010745.2 Gerris buenoi | reverse complement strand
TGATAATGGTTTTAAATGAGCAGGATATCATTTTTCAGAGAACTGTTGTTTTAGTAGACATTTCAAACTTACGGCTAGGTGAAATTTCCCGGAATTGCGTTTAGCCGTGTCTACATGTTTCTTAAAACCGTCTCCTATTCTCAATCGTATTTAATGCATTTCTAGAATTACTCTTCCTTTATACTTGCCACCCTACATTTCTACTGAACCGAATACCGAAAAAGGTTTGTCTATGTTCTAACATAATCATAATTATTCTATATCTCTTTCTTTTATCAGAAATACTGGGTATTTCTCATGCCGAAACGTTAGAATGTTAGAAGATACCTATAAACTACTCCAGTAACAATTTAATTATTTTAATCGACAATAAAACCAGACTCCCCGATAATCCGAACAATTCAGAAATCCGAACTGACCCTGGTCCCAATTAGTTCGGATTTTCGGGGTTCTACTGTAATTATAATTTTATTTAAATTAAGATATTAGTGTTACACTTTGCTTTTACACTTCTTATTTTACACTTTGCATTTGGTTGGGCTCATACTCCTCCTGAACCGATCCGCACAAAATTCGGCACGTTCATAGTGACCAACCACAGGAAGGTATAAATCTGAAGTGATCCAAATTGGTACACAGGGGTATGGAGTACGGGGTACAAAAGTTAAATTAGTATATGCCTTTCATGATGAATGTCGTTGGAAAGCTCTTTAAGAGTACACTTATTTTTATGTTCACTTATCTCATATTTTCATTTGTAGGGGATAAAATAGACGAACAGGAAAAAAAAAATGTTTAGAAATATTACTATTTTTGATCCGATTTCAGCTGTTTATAAATAAAAATGTCCATTGTAATAAAATGCACGCTCTGCTCAATATTGCAAGCAGACAACTGCATTTCACACTTAGTTTTTCATCCCTTTGAATAAGAAAGTCATATGTTAGAAAAAAATTAAATTTTTTTGCTGCTCTAAATAGAAATATATAAAAACTGAATTATATGTTAATTATTGACGATTAAAAATCTGAGTCTTTATACGTACAATAGTACAATAATTGTTGAGTCTTAATTGCTCGTTTGTTTAAAGAAATATATTTTTTTCAGTCAAACGCACGATAATATTAATATTTATCTTGTCTAGCTGTTTGTTTTGATTACATGTAATGCATTTTTTTTTCACATAATGTTAACTAATTGAGTAAAAGATCTGAATGACAGATAGAATGAACTATTGTTATTATTCACTTTATGCTCATTCGTTATGGTAATATTCACTTAAATAGGTAGCTTCTCTGTTCCCACCGTGGCTCTTTGCCTCCGACATCTTGTCCATAATATTCCTATTATATAAAGAAGTATTTTTAACAATAAAATAGCTCTTTTTTCTCTGACCAAGGAACGTGGACTGGAATAATAGTTTATGTCTTTCTTGAAGCAGTACTGTCCCAATGAGAAAGAATTAGTCACGACAGATATTATACGACCACTTATAAATAGTATGCTCGTTTGCTGTCATTTCATTTTTCCATTTATTTGGTAAGAGATTTTTAACCGTACTTAAAACAACTGGAGTTTTGTCTTGGAAAAGTTTAGTTTATAAGAAGAGAAACTGGAATTTTTAATATTAAGGAGAGTGGATATATGCCAGAGATATATAAGTTGTCGTACCAATTGAAAATGCGGGCCATTATATCTGACCAAATTACCACTTGACAGCTGTGTAGGTTAAATTAAAGTTTTAATTAGCAGAATTAATTTAAACACACAGTTAATTTTAGATTAGCACGATGAAGTCTAACTTATTTTAACTTAGACCCATAACATCTCTAATATAAGCGGCAAAGTCCTGATTGACTGACTGACCAGAATCAATGTACATCAAAATCTGCTTAACCAAGATTCTGTTCCTATCATCTTAATCTTAAATATACACATATATAAGATGGTCGTATAGGAGTGGTCTGTAAATTTATCTAATTGGGCTCATTTGTATTTACCCTAAATAAGTAGTCCTGATAACGAATTTAAGTTTAGAAAATGTGTCTGTACATCAATCACATCCAAACAGCTGAACAGATTTTGTTGGATTTTTTGGTACAATATTAAGCTCAATTCTGCGGGTGTTAGGCTATAAAATTTTTGGTAGCTTTACATACATGGAGCGGAGAACGGGCTTCTAAATAGATTTTAGAATTCTAATTTTATTTTTATAATATATGTATTTAACTGCCAATAATTTATGTTGTGTGGAAATCTCTGGAAAACTATTCAATCGCTGTCAAAAATATTTAGATTCATTTTTTAAACATATATTATTTAAATAGTTTATAAATCATCAAGAAGACACTTTTTTTATAAATCACACCTTACCATGCCTAAACCTTTAAAACATAATTATCACCACTTCTTTAAAACGCTAAAATAATATATTCGATCGAATTTATTCGTAGTATAATAATTTCGAAATTTTATGATATCTGCCAATAGGGATTGTACAGCATTTTACTCCTAAGGGAAACATAGGGAAAAGTAAGAAAAGAAGGGGAATTGAGCCCAGACCGATCTTCTAAAGATAGAAAGTTAATACTTGAGAAAGGGCTCCTAATTTGGTTGTAATCATATAATAATAAAAAATATATAATATAATATTATATATAATATAATATTATATTATAATATTATAAATAAATATTAGCAATTTTTCTTATGAATTGACATGAGTTATGAGTTATTAATCTGGTTAGTTAAAATAAAAATAATTTGTTAACACAATCTTGTTATAGAGTTGTTATTAATTGTAGAAAATTTCCATAATGTATACCTTCAGTCTTTAGATGGATCATTTTACACTTGTGATTTAATGTGATTAAATTGATTATTATTTGCCTGGGTAAGGTCAGAAGTGATCGAGAGTCCGTAACGATAACATCGCGTTGTCTGTGTTATTGTTTACTGCTACTTCCGTTATCTGCTATAGTTTTTCTAACGTAGTTTCTCCGCTATGGCTTCTAAGGATTCGTCTGAAACATCTAAATCTGCATCGTCCGCTAGACCAGGACCAGGACCAGCTAAGCATGATATGAGTAAGTCTCCAATTACATTAACCCAACATTTTCTTTCTTGTAAGACGTGTGTAAATAGAGTTCATGCCACAAGTTGCTTAAAGGTTACTAAAGCCGATTTCGACCTGCTTGTCAACTCTTGGAAATGTAATGTATGTGTTAAAGACCCTACTATACCACTAACTCCCACAGCTAATCGTAACGCTAAGTGACGAGAAACCGAAAATTTCTTATAATTTAAATCTGAATGATTTTGCTCTGAAGAAGATTTTAATTAATTCTGCCACTGTGATTGACGTAGTAAATGGATTGAAAGATCAAGTTGGAAATATAACCTCCATCGTAAAGGAAGTAGTTAAAGATAATGCTCTTTTACGGAATAAAGTTTGTGACATGGAGAATACGTTGATTCACGTTTAACCTAATCCCGTAATCAGCTTGACTAAAGTTAAGACTCCTATACCCTCCTCATTTAATGAAGGTCTCCCCATTTAATGTAATTTCAATGTTCCTAAAATGAACTGGTTGAACCTTGAATGTGAGGGGCCACAAGCGAATTTTCGATTTTACAATGGCTTCATACAATGCCTTTTCCATGGAAATCCGTTTTAGGCCATTCTGAATCGATTCCTAAAATGTAAAACATTTTTTTNGAATATGATTTTTTTGTTATCCCATTATTTTTACTTTCATGTATACATAATCTTAAATATAATATATAAGATTCGATTGGTGTCTATTCATTTATCGGATTGGGCTCAAATTTTTATTTTCACTAAATGAGTAGTCCTGATAACGAATTTAAGTTTAGAAAATTTGATGCCTGTTTTTATATTCAATCACGTCTAAACGGCTAAACAATTTTGTTGGTTTTTGGGTACTATGTTAAGTAAGAATCTATGGGTAATATAGGCTATAAACTTTTTGGGGCTTCTAAATAGGTTTAAATATTCTAATTTTATTTTTTATAAAAAATGTATTTAACCAAAGTTGCAGAAGAAGCTACAGACAATATTTTATGTTTCTTGAAAAATTTTTATAGGAAGAACTGTTAAATAAATTAGTTTTCAATCGCTGTCAAAAAATATTTAGATATTAAGGCACTAGTTTATAAAAACACCTTAACATGCCTAAACCTTTACTTATAATTACAAGCACTCCTTTAAAATGCTTAAATAAAATCTATGAGTGTATTTGTATTATAATAACTTCTAAATTAGATTGATAACTGCCAATAGGGATTTTATACAATTTTATCCCTAAGGGGAACATAGGAACAAAGTAAGAAATGAAAGGGAATTGTGGCCAGAGCGATCTTCTAAAGTTAGCAAATTAATACTAGAGAAAGGGCTCCTAATTTGGATGTAAGCACACATGTTAATAAAAGATAATTCCGTTTACAACCCAGGGATGTGAAAAGACAAAGGGGGATATAGAAGGAAAATACCGCTGCTTTTCTCCCGAAGTTAACAATTTTTTATCAGAGGTCGGAGAATTAATAGGAATTTAGGATATTTGGAAAGTATATTTTCAAAGGGAAGGGGTATAGAAATAAGGGGAGGGTTAGAATCTAGGTATTCGCGATTAGGAAAATAATTTAAAAGTTTCTTGATGGTAGGTTTATAACCTCATCAAATTAAACACTACGTAGCGAAGCATAATCCAGCTAGTAGACTATAAGTTCATATCACTAAGAAAGGATTTTGCATCATTGACACCCTTTAAGAATGGATTTTGCGAAATGCTGACTTTAAGGGGTAGAAAAGGGCGGAAAACGGTATGTACGGCGGTATATAGATATAGAGACTATTACATCTGCAGCATTATCTGATATTCTCTCATTTAATTTGTTTCTCCTACAACTCTTCTTTTTTTCTAACTATAGACTCTTGGAATTTTTGAAATCGGAGACCTAAAATTTTTTCGTTCTTCAGCCCACATACCCAGCCACAGACTTTCATCTTTATATATATAGAAGATATAGATTATTCTATGTTTACAATCTTCATTTTGACAGATTTCAAATTTATGATTATGATTTATGACAGAAAGTTTAAAAACGTAGTATAAAAAAAGTTCTTTTTAAGTTGCAATTATTACCAATATCATCCAATTTATTTTGTTGGTTTCAATTCAGAAGTAATTATACATTTATCAGTAAAGATATTCGCCCCGTCCTGTAACGATATAGTGTACGGGACTAAAACTTACAACCAAAACCAAAAAATTACAATAAAAAGTAAAAAATACTCTGCCAATTAATGTGGCACATAGCTTCCTCGCAAAGAAAAGACAAATTAAGAAAAATAGCTCGATAACTATAATAAAAATGTTGGAACGGCGCGGCACTGTCCAGTAAATATTTAATAAAGTTGGAGAAGTTTAATAAACATTTGGTGGAGAAACAAAGCCTCCAACAAGCACCAATACTTTATTTAATAAACAAANATGCCAAACTACAGTACTAGAATGTACTATTATTAATGTTAACTATGCAATTGTTTTAAAAAATATATTTTATTTTTACAAGGAAGAAAAAGTTATTTTCCAGTTTAATTTAGATGGAGTCCTGTTTAATGGACAGTCCTGTTTAGATGGAAAGTCCTGTTTTATGGCTTATCCTTAATTATCAATCTTTATCGTCTCGAATGGTCTATAAAAAACTAATTTACGATCTTAAGAATTGCTTTTATGTGTAATATATTTATGTAAATATTCGTAATTGAATAAAAATCTATGTACAATTATGTTAAACTTAAATAATAATGTACATAAGGAAAATATAGACAAGTTTTGTTTATGTTTAAAACAACCATTTATTAACAAAAATTATAACAATTTATTTTCAATTAGAGAACTATTTAACATTATATCAATTATTCAACATTTATCCTTTGGTAATTTTAAAACAGATGATTTATTGACCACATAATGCATATTTTCTTTGGTTTGAAAGTGGTCTTTGAATTTGTTAGAGTCACCAATAAATATTAGGGATATGAGTGGTGGCCACCATGTCCATAGCCTCCACCTCCTCCTGAAACAGAGATAGCTCCGTCGTGGTGGTGTTCCACATTACCGTATCCGGCGTGCTTGTGCTCCAGATGTCCATAAGCATTGTGCTTGTGATCGTGGTGAGCACCGCCTTGGTGCTTATGTTCGTGAGATGCTACACCATGATGTTTGTGTTCATGACCAGCTTGTCCAGCATGTTTATGTTCATGGTATCCGTGTCCAGAGTGTTTGTGTTCGTGACCAGCATGTCCGGCGTGCTTGTGATCATGAGCAGCGTGTCCATGGTGGCTGTGTTCATGTTTGCCAGCTCCAACGTGGTGATGAGAGTGTTCGGCACCTCCCTTATGGTGATGGGCGTGTTCAGCATGTCCAGCGTGATGGTGCTTATGTTCAGCTGCTCCGTAGTGTTTGTGATCGTGGTGAGCTCCTCCTTGGTGATGATGTTTGTGCTCGGCATCACCCTTGTGATGATGAGCGTGCTGTGCGTGTCCAGCGTGTTCGTGCTTGTGGGCTGCGTGTCCGGAGTGCTTATGATCGTGATAGGCTCCTCCCTCGTGGTTATGTTTGTGGTATTGCTGTCCGTCGTGCTTGTGGTAGTGGGCGTTCTGACCCTCATGTACATGCTTATGAAGCACATGACCCTCATGAACATGTTTATGCAGAACTGAATGTTGCTTTAATTCAACATACCCACCGTGTCCGAAGTCTGAACCCTCGGCCTTCAGATCCTCTGCTACTGCTTCAGGACTGGAATTAGAGTAATAAAAGTTATTGTTTGTTTACTTTTAGCATATTTTATTGTAGTCAGTAAAAGAGAGCTATTCCTTCACCTTTAGCTCTAGTTTTAGTGCAATGTGTTTTAGCTGCAGGGTTATATTTATCATAACCAATGATTAGGGATAAAGCTCTTACTTGAGTAAACTTTTACAATAAACTTTGTAAATTTTTACTCTTTTAGCTTGATATTTTACTATGTATTTGAAGTTCAGTTTTAGTTTTTTTCCCTCTAAAAGAGTGTAGAAGTATGAAAGAACAAACAACATTCCAGTATTGTTTACACAGGCAATAAACCCTGTATTATTAAATTGGAAAATTTCCTAAATATCAGTGTAGAAATATTATTGGATTATTATGTTATAAACTATGTTGGCTTATGGATAAATAATTATAAATTTAGTAAATTTAATTATTATTATCTTTGCTTTATGCATTTAAAAAAAAAAAAAATGTACTAACAAATTATAATATAGTTATAATAAATAATATGTTATTACAAATAAACAAAGCTTACTTTTTCGCGGTCTCTTCGGCGATAGTTGGCAAGGCTGCACATCCCTGCAAGACGATCATACCCACAAAGAAAATACTCTGAAAAAATATTCCAAAAAATAGTTCCAGAAAATTTGTTGAAATACATATTGATGATATAATATAAAAATCTAACTTCTATTATATCTTATTTTTATTGCAACAATAATAACTCGCAATGAATCGTATTCCATATCATTATACCTACTATAAAACCGTCAACGCATGAGTGAGTTGCAGTTGCATTTTGTTTATAACTCTAATCGGGTTCTTTGTAATGCAAGATAATAATTAATAATATATTTACCTATAGCTTATAAATACATTTGCCCTAGCTACATAGATTCTAAGCAGATGAACCATCAAATTAATATTTCTGAAATCAAAATTCTAATATGACAAACTATTATTATAAAGACTTCTCTTAGGATCCTTAAATATATATAAAAAAAGTCAACTACAAAAAAATACTATAGAACACAACAATTAATTTTATTCCGGTGTCCTACGCCATATTAAATTCATGGAATTTCACTAATATAAAATTTACAAACATGCAATACCTATGAAATAACGGACCAGCTATACACTAATTAAATAATTATTCTGGATTAATAATTTATATTTAAGAGGAGTATTTTAAATTTTAAGTATAAAAAAGTATTTTAAATTAATTGAAGTATTTTAAGTGAAGCAGTTTTTTTTCGGGTTTTAAGTTGAAATTAAAAGATTCTACAATTAAAATCTACAAAAATAAATTAGCTATGGAATTTAAAAAAAAAATTATTCTAAAACTGTAATTATAAAATTATTTTAATATCAAAAAGACCCTCATAGATGTTCAACATGTGCTTACCTCTATAAGTGTAAGTAAATTATTGCAGGAAAGACGATAACGACCAAGGTTAAATTAAAACAGAATTATTGTTATTAGACCAAAGATGAGTTAGAAATCTTCTAGTCAGGTGATAAATATAGGTGTAAGCTAAATATAGAGAGCAATTTAAATATTTTGTTACAAAATATTTCATATATACTGAAAGACTAACAGCAAATATGGTTTTATGCTTAAGATGCTACCCAAAGAGGGATTTACATTAGTGGCTTAAGATCGTTCAAAATATCGCTAAAGTGTACTTTTTAAATTTTTCTGAAGATATTTATTCCTATCATTAATTTGCTGAGCTGATCAATGAAATCTGGTATACATATTCAGAATAACCGAAACTCCGAAACAATATGAAATATTTTGTTCTGTTAAAAAAAGTTTTCATAAAAAAAGAAAAAAAGGGAGTTCAGCCGAATTAAGCATAATTTTTATAAATTTAATTGAGAATTATAAATAACTCTCAAATGCGTGAACACAGAGAATGAGGGCTATCAATCCTATTTTTATTGTTGGCCACCATTCCTGCTCTTCAATTTTAATCATGTGAATCTGTAGGCATGAATTAATTGCCTTAAATTTTAACATTTTATATTTTACTTTATTGCTGAAATGGTGCATGATAGCTAACAATTATTGATTTTCTAGAATTCAATTTTAGTATTTATTATCTTTTAATTATTATTATTTTTGTTTCAGTTAAGCAGTATGACCGTTGAGTAAGAAAACGTCATAATTGGACAATCGAGAACCTGCGGTTATTCATTTCACCCCAAACAGAATTGTAAGTTTTTAACCATCATGTTATTTTTAAAGCCTTTTTTTTCTTTAACCGTATTATATAAAATAACAATTACTTTGCTAAATATAAAATACAGATCTTATAGTTCAATAGCTAATTACTGCAAATTTTAAACTAAAAAGTTGATTACTATATTAAGAAGATGAAGTAAAAAGCATTTATTACTCTTGTAAAATTATTAGTTAACCTAGAAGTAGCTGAAATACAATTTCTATCAATGAATTCTTATGTAAGAATGCCTAAAAAATAACTATGGTAAAGGTAAAAAGTATACCACTCACTGGAGACGCGTAGGCCTAATAGATCAGATTTTACAAAATGACCGCCGAAAATCAAAATATAAATTCTAATATATACAGGGTGGTCCAAAAGTCTCCCCCTCCCCTCTCAACTTTTGAACGGTTTGAGATAAATTAATGAAACTTGGGGGATCTCTACCATGCTAAGGGAAGTTTGTTTTCATGCTATNTTAACCAGACATATTGAAAGCTGTCTATATCTGTGAATACCGTTGATTTATATAGGAAGACTAGATTATCAAATTATCAACCAGACATATTGAAAGTTAGTCTATATTTGTGAATACCGTTGATTTATATAGGAAGATTAGATCATCAAATTATATTAACCAGACATATTGAAAGCTGTCTATATCTGTGAATACCGTTGATTTATATAGGAAGACTAGATTATCAAATTATCAACCAGACATATTGAAAGTTAGTCTATATTTGTGAATACCGTTGATTTATATAGGAAGATTAGATCATCAAATTATATTAACCAGACATATTGAAAGCTGTCTATATCTGTGAATACCGTTGATTTATATAGGAAGACTAGATTATCAAATTATCAACCAGACATATTGAAAGTTAGTCTATATTTGTGAATACCGTTGATTTATATAGGAAGATTAGATCATCAAATTATATTAACCAGACATATTGAAAGCTGTCTATATCTGTGAATACCGTTGATTTATATAGGAAGACTAGATTATCAAATTATCAACCAGACATATTGAAAGTTAGTCTATATTTGTGAATACCGTTGATTTATATAGGAAGATTAGATCATCAAATTATATTAACCAGACATATTGAAAGCTGTCTATATCTGTGAATACCGTTGATTTATATAGGAAGACTAGATTATCAAATTATCAACCAGACATATTGAAAGTTAGTCTATATTTGTGAATACCGTTGATTTATATAGGAAGATTAGATCATCAAATTATATTAACCAGACATATTGAAAGCTGTCTATATCTGTGAATACCGTTGATTTATATAGGAAGACTAGATTATCAAATTATCAACCAGACATATTGAAAGTTAGTCTATATTTGTGAATACCGTTGATTTATATAGGAAGATTAGATCATCAAATTATATTAACCAGACATATTGAAAGCTGTCTATATCTGTGAATACCGTTGATTTATATAGGAAGACTAGATTATCAAATTATCAACCAGACATATTGAAAGTTAGTCTATATTTGTGAATACCGTTGATTTATATAGGAAGATTAGATCATCAAATTATATTAACCAGACATATTGAAAGCTGTCTATATCTGTGAATACCGTTGATTTATATAGGAAGACTAGATTATCAAATTATCAACCAGACATATTGAAAGTTAGTCTATATTTGTGAATACCGTTGATTTATATAGGAAGATTAGATCATCAAATTATATTAACCAGACATATTGAAAGCTGTCTATATCTGTGAATACCGTTGATTTATATAGGAAGACTAGATTATCAAATTATCAACCAGACATATTGAAAGTTAGTCTATATTTGTGAATACCGTTGATTTATATAGGAAGATTAGATCATCAAATTATATTAACCAGACATATTGAAAGCTGTCTATATCTGTGAATACCGTTGATTTATATAGGAAGACTAGATTATCAAATTATCAACCAGACATATTGAAAGTTAGTCTATATTTGTGAATACCGTTGATTTATATAGGAAGATTAGATCATCAAATTATATTAACCAGACATATTGAAAGCTGTCTATATCTGTGAATACCGTTGATTTATATAGGAAGACTAGATTATCAAATTATCAACCAGACATATTGAAAGTTAGTCTATATTTGTGAATACCGTTGATTTATATAGGAAGATTAGATCATCAAATTATATTAACCAGACATATTGAAAGCTGTCTATATCTGTGAATACCGTTGATTTATATAGGAAGACTAGATTATCAAATTATCAACCAGACATATTGAAAGTTAGTCTATATTTGTGAATACCGTTGATTTATATAGGAAGATTAGATCATCAAATTATATTAACCAGACATATTGAAAGCTGTCTATATCTGTGAATACCGTTGATTTATATAGGAAGATTAGATTATCAAATTATCAACCAGACATATTGAAAGCTATTCTATAAAATCTACATTGGTCTATAAAAAAAAACAGCTGATCAGAAAAAAATATAGAATTATTTAAAGAAGAAAGGAAGAAGGAAAAAAATATTTTAATCGTTTTATATTTATTTCTTAACAAACTAATGTTTATTTAATAAAGCCGATATTTATATGCAATATCTTTCCTAATAATTAAAATTGGTTTGAGTTTTAGAGGCGAAATCTAGGGATTTGTTTTCGATTCTCAGCGGTGGGATGCCTTTTATCTGATATCCTTATTCCCTTTCTGCTATAATAATAGTTTTATTTATACAGGGTGTTTGGTCGAAGATGTAACAAACGAAGAGGGCAGATTCTACCCATAATTTGCAACAAAAAACACTATATATACCATGGGTCAATTCTCAATAGTTTCGCCACAATAATTTTTTTTGTTATTTTCCAAGGTACGTCCATTTTACTTTAAAAAATCGATT
>KZ651149.1:13872-26247 GCA_001010745.2 Gerris buenoi | reverse complement strand
AAAAAATTGTTATTTCTGGAGACCGTGTGGGGTATCATATGAAATATGATAAACATTGAGCTGATTACAAAAATATACTAGGTGTGCAATGCAGTTTTCTGCTTGCATTATTGACCTAAGTGTGCATTTCAATGTTAAACAATAAACATTATTATTTATTAACAGCTGAAATCGGATCAAAAATTGTAATATTTATAATTTTTAATTAAATCCCAAGTAGCACAGCTGATCAAAAAAGACATCCCTGGGATATCCTTTTGTCTAGATTTGAGCCTGTTCAAAAATATTTTGATATGGTTATCCCGTTTTGGATGCCTCATTGGCTCACCCTAAGGATGTCCTATAGATTTCTTTAACGGGATGTCCAGTTAAGGGTATCCTATAGACATTGAGTAAAGAGTATCCTATGGGGATGTCCAGTTAAGAGTGTCCTTAAAGGGATGTAGGTACAGCATCCAGAAGACTTTCAAAAGCAACAAATCTACCCTCCACAGGATGTGTCAATGGACCAAGTGACTGGTCCTGTGGATATCCTTTGGACAAACTCGTGCTTCTTGGAAAATATTTTTTTTTCCTGTTTTATTTTTTGTACAATTTTTGTAGTAGGAAAAAAAGGAATGTAGGAAATATGATTTTTCATGACCAACGAATCCCTTTTATTAGCTTGCTAAGAAGCACTTGTGAGGTTATTTTGATTTGTAATCTTGCACGACCTTCATGTCTTAAAGGTGTCACGACTAATACTCATTGACTGTAAAAATGGTATTCCATTACCAATATATTTTACCCATACTAGGCATCTTCAGGCCTCAGTTTTCTTTTATGAGTAAACCATGGCGATACGACAATATAATGTATGAAACACACAATAAAACTTAAGACATGAACTCTCATTACTACTTCATGGTCATCGTGTTGCCTTTCCTGTCTATAATAACAACACAGTAAAGTTAAATTAAGACATCATCATTACATTTCATTGCTGCAATTCAAACTAAACGATTCAGTTTTAATTTTCTTATTGTCTCAATCATTATTAAAATTATATTCGTGACTCTCTATTTTAATATTCAGACTAATAACATTTTAAACCGAAATAGTATAACAAACAAATGATCATTATTTACTTTCTCATGCGAAGTATAAATAAATAGAAGCATTATATTGACGCAAAAATGAATATTTTAATAGTTACACGTTTAAGTTACACACAAAGTTATACGTTTTGAGGTCCTCTAAGTTTTCAAAGTGATTTTCGGTTTCGGAAATGTGCTTCCGATTGTGTGTCTGTACAAACGGGCCGATTTCGATTGTGTGTCTGTACAAACGGGCCGATTTCGATTGTGTGTCTCTACAAACTGGCCGATTTCGATTGTGTGCAGCTCCTCCCCAGTAACCTCCACCACCTCCATATCTGCCTCCACCTCCCCAATTCTGTGGCTCAGGCTCTGGTGCTGCCATCGTTAGCGCAACTACAGCAATCATCAGGAACAAACTTATCTGAAACAAAATCCAAATTATTTCAATTTAAATATTAGCAGAGTAGTTAATAGTATGAAGAATCATAGATTAGGTACATACATTATCATGCCATACACTTTCAGGACATACATGTGACACTAATTTATAGCTTTAAATAATTTAAACTTTTATTTCTATATTTGATGGTATTCCTTTTAAAGTGTAATTTAGTTCTTTGGGGTCTTGAAACTTCGGTACTATAATTGTAAGCGCCTTAGTATAATGAAATTCGACGATATTGTTATAATGAGTAAGAACGGAGAACGCAGAAGAACCTGAGGTAAAGTTACATAAAATGTTGATAGAAGTGAAATTTATCAAATTAAAAATGAATATTGGCAGGGAGTGGCAAGAGATAAAAAGAAATAAAGTATGGAATGATGACAGTATCCGCAGTCAATTATGGACCTCCTAGAAATAATCAGTAATAATAACAATAATTAAAAAGAAGTAAATAAATAAGTATTTATATTTTTTTTTCTTTTTAGGGTCCGTGAGCAAAACCAAAGACCCTTTTATTTTCCTGCGTGTGTCTGTCAGTCCGTCCGTCTGTCTGTCGCATGCTCTCACGGCTACACCTTTCGTCCGATCACTTTGAAATTTGGCATATATGTGTATGCCTACCCTCACATTTTAAAAATATAGCTAATTAATATTTTTTTTTTTTTAAAAAGGTAAAAAAACTTAAGGGTTACAAAAAAATTGTTATTTCTGGAGACCGTGTGGGGTATCATATGAAATATGATAAACATTGAGCTGATTACAAAAATATACTAGGTGTGCAATGCAGTTTTCTGCTTGCATTATTGACCTAAGTGTGCATTTCAATGTTAAACAATAAACATTATTATTTATTAACAGCTGAAATCGGATCAAAAATTGTAATATTTATAACTTTTAATTAAATCCCAAGTAGCACAGCTGATCAAAAAAGACATCCCTGGGATATCCTTTTGTCTACATTTGAGCCTGTTCAAAAATATTTTGATATGGTTATCCCGTTTTGGATGCCTCATTGGCTCACCCTAAGGATGTCCTATAGATTTCCTTAACGGGATGTCCAGTTAAGGGTATCCTATAGACATTGAGTAAAGAGTATCCTATGGGGATGTCCAGTTAAGAGTGTCCTTAAAGGGATGTAGGTACAGCATCCAGAAGACTTTCAAAAGCAACAAATCTACCCTCCACAGGATGTGTCAATGGACCAAGTGACTGGTCCTGTGGATATCCTTTGGACAAACTCGTTCTTCTTGGAAAATTTTTTTTTTTTTCCTGTTTTACTTTTTGTACAATTTTTGTAGTAGGAAAAAAAGGAATGTAGGAAATATGATTTTTCATGACCAACGAATCCCTTTTATTAGCTTGCTAAGAAGCACTTGTGAGGTTATTTTGATTTGTAATCTTGCACGACCTTCATGTCTTAAAGGTGTCACGACTAATACTCATTGACTGTAAAAATGGTATTCCATTACCAATATATTTTACCCATACTAGGCATCTTCAGGCCTCAGTTTTCTTTTATGAGTAAACCATGGCGATACGACAATATAATGTATGAAACACACAATAAAACTTAAGACATGAACTCTCATTACTACTTCATGGTCATCGTGTTGCCTTTCCTGTCTATAATAACAACACAGTAAAGTTAAATTAAGACATCATCATTACATTTCATTGCTGCAATTCAAACTAAACGATTCAGTTTTAATTTTCTTATTGTCTCAATCATTATTAAAATTATATTCGTGACTCTCTATTTTAATATTCAGACTAATAACATTTTAAACCGAAATAGTATAACAAACAAATGATCATTATTTACTTTCTCATGCGAAGTATAAATAAATAGAAGCATTATATTGACGCAAAAATGAATATTTTAATAGTTACACGTTTAAGTTACACACAAAGTTATACGTTTTGAGGTCCTCTAAGTTTTCAAAGTGATTTTCGGTTTCGGAAATGTGCTTCCGATTGTGTGTCTGTACAAACGGGCCGATTTCGATTATATGTCTGTACAAACTGGCCGATTTCGATTGTGTGTCTGTACAAACGGGCCGATTTCGATTGTATGTCTGTACAAACGGGCCGATTTCGATTGTATGTCTGTACAAACGGGCCGATTTCGATTGTGTGTCTCTACAAACTGGCCAATTTCGATTACATTCAGCACACATCATGTTTCTGGACCTCACCCCCCAAAATTATCTCTATATTCCTTTTGTTCGTGACCTAACTACGTCAATTTACCATAAATTCCACGAGTCCTTATTCAATGACCCTAATCCATTAGTAGAACTCCTTTCTACTATATAACTAGACGCCACCTGAGGGGCAGTGGAGGAAGAAAAGGTATCCCGAGATCTACTGGATAAGGGATTATATATGAATAATTAATAATTATTAATTAACTTTCACCTTATTGTTTTAATTAGTTACGTATTTTCTTACTCATTTTTTTTGTATTCATATTTTGAATTATTCACGCCAAAAGAAATAATCAATTGACCTTTGAACCTTTACTATATAATTCACCGTCCGAAAAACAATGCATCAGTACCACTTATAACATTAAAAATTTATGCACTTGTGATATTCAATCAAAAGAAAAAAATAAATGAAATAATATATAAATAAATTTCTGGTGAACCTGAATTTTTCAAAAATTTATTCTATACAAAATAAAAAAAAAATCGATCAGGGATAACTCAGACAAACTTTCTCATATACGATTTCATCATTAATTAACCCAGTGTTTTCCATTTATTAGTCTTCGTGTTTTCGTAGGTACATTTAACTATTAAGTATTATCGATTATATCTTTAAAATTTACCATAAAAATAACTTCCTCTCGGCTAGGAATCAACCGCGTTTAAAGCTATTTTTTTTTTTTTTTTAATAATTTTATTTTTTTTTTAATCAAAATCGTCGGAACCGTTTTCTAGAAATATATATTTTTTTAACCTTTTTCCAGATTTTCTTGGGGGTAGCGCCCCTAAATTTGGAGCTTAAATTTATTTATAGATTTTGTCACGGGGTATGATTTTTCTAAACATGTATCAATTTCGTCAAAATCGGTCCTGTAATTTAGGTTCCACGCGTCAGCAAATACGACAGACACAGACACATTTTTTGGACTCAGGCAACCTCTATACGAGTAATCCATCAATACTTCTTTTTTTAAAAAACACTTTTTTGGACTTGGGGGAGGGGGACTTAAAACGTGTAAACTCATCCAAATCGAATTGTCGCGCCATCAAAATACTTTCTCTATATACTAGGCATCGCGTGGCTCTATCATTGAAGCGAGCGAATTGCAATGAAATACTGCATATTAAAATTAATTCATGACGAATGCCATAGTTGAAGATAAGTGGAAGAGGGTAGTGTGGGATAGTAGAGTGGGGGCACTCGGTACAAAGCTTGCCTTCCTAGATAAACCTATACACTACACGCCTTTCGAACCTTAACCACCTGCCGGTAGCTTTTAAACAATTATTATAAATGTATCTCATCATTACGCAAAGACTACTGCTTGTATCAAGTTGAAATTTTTCATGCCTGTTTCAATTGATCTTTAGACGATGTATATGAAGTTTTGTTAAAATCGTTGCGTTAGGACGTAAGATATCGGTAAAAAGGTTGTTTTCTCTATTTTAAACGTTTAGGTCCGCTTTAATAGTTTTAGCGATCTTTATTAACTCATAGCGGTGTCGTTGTTGGTTTTACTAAAAAATGTTATTTGAAAAAAATGTTCGTCTCATCGAATAGGTGATGATAGAATTTTTTCCCGTCCTGAAATTCCAATTTTAAATTTCAAGCTCACGTTTACGCGAGCATTGCGCGCGAACTCTTGGACGGATCACGCTGTCCAACGAACTTAGCCTGAGTATTAGTAAAAGGAACATGTATACCAAATTTCAACTCAATCGGTCAACTTTTACTCAAGTTATCGTCGCACGCGTAAACGTTACAGACAGACAGACAGACAGACAGACATCCAAGAAGCATATTTCGTTGAATGTAAGAAGCTCGCTTACGCTCGCTTCAATGAGAAAGTAAAATGTATGATAAAAAAAAGAAGTTTAAGTATCATAATATACTTATTACTCAGGGTATTTATATTTAGCTAATAACACATCCTCTTTAACTAATGGCACATCGAAGTAATAATTTACGTTTATATTTCCAGAATTGTGTAAAATACCACTAGTTGCAATTTTGATTCTTAGGTGTGGTTGATAATTAATAAAGAATGTATACAAATATATATTCATATAACTAAAAGCTTATAATAAATTATAAAGTTTAATTTTTTATTTTAGATTCTGGTAAATCCCTGTACCTTCTAACTCAATATGTATAGTAGCTGAACATGAAATAACTAAGTATGTAAATTTTAGATCTTTATAATATAAAGGGTAAAACTTGAGCAGAAGATAAAAACTTCACGTTCTCTCAAACATCTTACAGCTACAAGGAGATAAAATAATCGTATTACTTACAATTAACTTCATCATGTTTACTGGTTAATCCTTTGCTTAAGACTGTGTAAAAATAACTCTTAGATGTGAAAACGATGTGAAACATCAGGTACAGATCCTACCTGACTTATATACCTGACTTAGTACCTACCATGTGCCCCACTCAAGTATCAAAACAATTAGTGATTTAAAAATAATATTAATAGCTACCTGACGGAAAAAAGAAAAAAAAATATCAATTATAAATTCTTTGGTTGATTCCCATAAATTTCCTTTGTAAATATTTTGCACGTATGATGTAACTCATTACGATTTATTTTGTAAGTGTTTATTTTAACGCGACGTTTTACCTCTTAGTAAATATTTAAAATATTACTTAGTAACATTGTGGTTTATTTAATATTTCCTTCTTAATATTTTTTTTAGTGGAATAATAAAAACTGAAGTAGTAGCCTTGAACTTTCTGCGTCAGTTTGTGTTGAGTATGGTGCAAGTATGCGATGAAGATATGGGAATTATGTTTTCGTGAGCTCTTAACCCTAATTATCTTTTTTAGCTTTGGAATGAAAACACATATGGGGAAATCCATCGTTAAACAAGGATCGTTACATTTTGTTTTTCCATCTTCAATGATTCATTAATGTTGATGTCATCTTTTGTTTTTTTTTTTGTTTGTTTCAAAAACACATCGTTTGTTTTAAACATTTTTAAAGTGGTTTTCAGTTCCCGGACTTCGATGCTTATGATGGTTAGTAACTTGTAGATTGTCATAGCTGACTTCATCACCTGTTAAGAGTTATTTTATCGTTTTGAACCAAAATATTTAAATTGCTAAATATTATATAATGTAAGTAAATATTTGTTAACATTTTGAAACAAATGGCTCTATTTGAATTACTATTTTTCTTTGGATGGTATAAAATGCTTTATTCTAGTATATAGTAGTTATTTTATAACATTGCTTCCGCGAGCTTACCTAAGGTAACGGAAGCTGTGTGATATGAGCGTTCTGAAGAACACACATTTTTAGGTCTCCGATTTAAAAAATTCCAAGACAGAAATCCGTTTCAGATACCAGGGAACATTCGGTCTAGTTCTATTGTCGTAAATTTCGACTTCTAGATTTGTAGAAAATTGAAAGCTTTACTCGGGACTTGATATCGTTATAGACAGGGGAAAATTGTTCTCCAGTATAGCTTAGTTGGTCGAAGCACTGTAATGGAAATATTGGAGTCCCGGTTCTGGAGTCAATTTTTCTCTGTCTATTTCCCATTGTTAATAATAATTATAATTTGATTTAATTTAAAATTTAAACTTTTCGTAGTATGAATACATACCAAAAACTTACGTAACTATATAGTGAAAAAGTATTGTCATGAAGTCATGAAGCAAAAATTCAATGTTGAAATTTGATTGTACTTAGACGTTTTAAGGTTCTCTAATTTTTAGGTTTCTGTACAAAGTAAAAAAGAAACCTTATATAACGGCTCTGTCTGTCCGTTGGAATCTGTCCGTTGGCTTGTTTCAATTCATAAACTACTGTAGCTAGAAACATGAAATTTGGCACACAGGTACATCTCGGGATTTTAGGCTACTGGACAAATTTTGGAGTTTTTACACTTAATATTTCCAAGATGGCGGCCCGGGCAATATGGCGGGGGACTAAAAAAAAGTTTTTAGTTACCATGGCATGTTATACAGCAATTTAAAGGTCTGGAAGTGTAGAAAAAGAATATGCAACTATTGCACTTAATATTTAAAATTAATCGTATAGAAACCGGCGATTATCACGTACTTACTTGAAGCGCGCCTTACTTGTTTTGTTGCTGATATTTTTAGTTTTTTCTTCCAAGCTTACCGCAGGTAACATCGTAAAAGAACGCAACACTTAAGGCTTAATTCAACTATTAGGATAATTAAATGAATGACCATACATAATAATACCAATAAATTATATCGTTACATAATTGCATGTTCATACAATGTATTGCATTTGAGTGATTGAAAATAAAAATAACATTAATTATGTTTTATTGAAATAGCAACTGCTATTTATTTTCAGCTGTATCATGCTGTTCGTGCAAGTATATTTTCTTCTAATCATAAATCATATTTTTTAAATGATCCTCATAAAACATTTTTTCTTCTTTATAAAAACAGTGCAAGATGAGGGTAAACGCAATCATTTTGCTCGGATAAAATGTATTTTATGATAAAAACTATAATTATTTTCGTCCATAGTATAATCGTTTTTCTTTTCTTTTCTTTGTCTATCTTTTTTCTATATTATTGTCTATAAATTAGTTCAAATTGCAAACATTTAATTTAAATTATCAAATAAACTATTGAGAATGCAATAAGATCGAGTCAATCGTGAATACTTCATCGATCATAATTACAAGTAAAGGATACACAATAATAAACAATATAATTATAATAAATATGAACATTTTATTTAATTTTTAAATTTTGTTTCACATTGAGCTTATTAAATTATTTCTAAATTTAATATAATTTTAATTTACAAATTTGTAGATTCCTTATGGAAAATGTAGTATTTGTTCTATATACGTGTATTCCTTTAGCCATAGTGACCTCCGCTTCCTTTGCCTCCCCCTCCACCCCCCCAGCCACCGCCTCCCGAATTGCCGCCGCCTCCCCAGCCACCCCCATATTGTCCTCCGCTTGGCTCCGGATCAGCCATCGTTACCATAATTAAAGCCACCATCATGACAATACTGACCTGAAACAATGTAATATCTCTTTAAACTTTTGCCACATACTGTTCGACTCAGTAACGCTGATACTATCAGAAGAGGAAAATAGAATATTATAAATATATAGAGATGGAATAACATTGATCTCAGAATTCGGTTACAACTTAGCAGGTAACTAACATACTCCTGCCTCGGCTTCGCCTCGTCAGTAAATTTGTTTAGCCTATCCTCGCCTTCGGCTCGCAACTAAAACTTAAAAACTTATGAGCATATTCTATTTTGCCGCGCCTAGTTACACAAATAACTATTTTTCTTTTGTTAAGATTCTATATTCCAAACATTCACATAATGTTTTAAATAAGTAAGTCATAAGATTGAGTAAAAGAAGTTCAAAGGGGGTTTGTAAAGAAAACCTCACGCTTCATTATTTTAGTTACAAACATAAATACTGTGGCTGCTCGTAGAACTGAGGTAATTTAAAGAAATGCCTGTTTTAGTGCATTCTTAATAAAAAATATTTTTATTATTATTATTTTTTTAAAAATACTATTTAATGTTTTGCTTCTTCGCTTACCTAAAGTAATGGAAGCAATTTGTTCGATCTGGAAAACGAAAATGATCTATGTCACCTATTTCAAAAATTCCGTTTCGAAGACTCAATCCGTTTTAGACACCAGGCAACACTTTTGGTCCGTGTCGATCTGTCTGTCGGTCAATGTTCCCGAACCAACATTCAAAAGTGCTTATTTGATTTTAATGAAATTTGGATGGTTTCATCGAATGTAGCCCCCGAATGAATTTTAGCCACGATTAATTGGAACCGTATGCGTTATTTTAGTCATTATTAGTCTTCGTCGCATTAAATGTTGTAATATTAGCTGAAATTAATAAAACTTTAACTTTGATTATTGTACTGTCATCGTTAATACACCATCTGTGCCAAGTTTTAGCTTCCGGGGTACAATACAAATTTCAAAATATGTCCCTGACTGTAGCTAATTAAAAGCGTGTATGAACAATTAATTACGCTTCTACATTCCTATTCTACAATGTAATGGATGTAATTCAAAGAGTAACTACGACTTTAGAGGTTAATAGAAAATAACATGACAATATTCTCACTACAATTTTATATATTAATTATAAACAAAAACTTCTATAAATAAGATATAATGTTAAAAAGCGTTTGTTAATAATTACCTATTATAATATAGTGGTGACAATATTATTATGTTATTTTCATTAACCTCTCTAGTCATAAATTTGAACTGATCATTGATCATTTGTTGAAGAGTAACATTTATTACTGTCGAACAGTTTAACTGCACTAGCAAATGGTTTGATACCGATTTGGTTTTTTTTACTACGTTTTTATTAGCTTGCTTTCTTGTTTGTTTGTTTGTCCAGTACAAATCTTGCAATCGATTTTTAACTAACTTCCCGAGTAGCTAGATATTTGAAACTTTTAGAATAGCTCAAAACATGATGACATTGCATGATTTTAATACTTTTAGCCATCTTTCAGCAGAATTTAATTCATTTTCAGCAAATTTTGCTGTTTGGAAAGTTAGTTTGGAAAAATTCCGTTAGTTATTTTTATTTGTTTTGACATGTCCCATATTTGCAATCTCTGTTTTGACATGTTTCACATTTATAATTTATGACAGAAAGTTTAAAAACGTAGTATATAAAAAGTTCTTTTTATCGTGCAATTATTTTTTTTGAATAAATTTTAATATTGCAACTAAATAGACAACAGCGTTAGTTATATTCTTAAGGTGTTTAGGTTACTGGCATTAGATAAGGTATGAGTTGGAACGCTTGCTCCAGCCCCAGAGTTCAATAACATATGACCAAATGAGCTTAATTGTGGTATTATTTTAAGTAATTTTTGTGTTAAGTTTAGATGTATACTGTGAGTCTATAAGTAAAAGTTTGTATCACCAGTTTAAATTTTGTGTGGTGTGCCCATGTTAACCGATTATTTAGGTTTAACCCAAGGTAGTGGACAGAACTGGAGTGAAGGATCGGAATTTGAGTTACAGGCATGCATATTCCATGTCTTAGACTGAATGTGACTTGCACGCTTTTCACATCGTTAATTTTTACTCTCCATTTTCTTAGCCATGTTTCTAGGAGCAATAGTTGTTCCTGTACATTTTAAGGAGTCGTGAAGTAAAATAAATTTGTTCTTCCTTGTCTATAATTTCTTCTTTTTTTTTGTAAATCAGTACAGATAGAATTTGAATTTAGTTGTTTTGTCAAAAGAATTAACATTGAATTGAGAAAATTAGAGTCGCATTATTCTATCTTATTTTTTAAAAACGTTTAATAAGTTTTATTTAAACATTTCTTTTGAAACAAATATCTCATTTTATCCTCACACAGAAAGGAGTACTTAATATGTGTTATCGTCTTCAAATATTTAAATAGTAATTTAAAATTTTAAACATCCTGTTCAAGATAAGAGCTTAATATTACGTCTAGATCAGAGTCAGAAGTCAGCAACTCGGCGGTCAGGATGTCTTGGCACCCTCGATGGACTTATAATTTGCCCTCATTAACGATATAATAAAAACTGTGTGTGTGCCCTTAGAGATATTCAAATATTGTAATGTGCCCTTATAGAACAAAAATGCTGCCGACCCATATTTAGAGGAAATCTTTTGCCTGTATAGCTTTGCTTTTGAACCGTAACTGACTTCCCAATAATTTAATTAAGATCCGTAAGAATTCATACAGTATTATGTTCTATAATATAATGTATAAAAATATATAAAACATTATATAAAATTAACAGATTTTAGTTTGCAAATCACAGAATTTAGAGCTGTATAGTGTGAAGAGTTTATGAGTGCAATAAATATTTATGCAAAAGTTTTATTTACTTACCATTAACTTGAACATTTTCTTTGTCTTGAGAACTAAACTATACACTATCAATGTCTATTAACAAAAAGACAATAGTATAATCCCTTTAAATGAAATGAGCTATCAGTTACATCTTCTTATATACCTGATTCCATACCCCCCTTAAGCTTCATTATACAATTATCTATTTATAAATTATAAGTATATAATAACCCCGTGTATTACAAGAAATACTACAACGTAATAATAGCCTATAGTTGATATTCATCTCTCAATTGTGAATAGTACTTGCAAAAATTTAAATCATTTCGTTTTCCTTTTGGTGTTTCACTTCCTGTTAAGGTTTTTTTAATTACATTGTGGTTTATTCAACGCTATAAAAAAAACACTATTATTAAAAATAATTATTTGGATGCAAGTGTCTTTGGTTGGTGCAATTAATTTCTAAGAATATTTTGTTTCTCAGATATTGGTTTGTTTGGTCCAGCCCATATTTTCTTCTCGGCTAGATCAGAGTATGATTTAGGAACGCAACAGTCAAAAAGTCAAAATTTCACAAAAGCTGCCAGTGTATAATATACTGTAGGTGACAAACTAGGGTTTTTGAGGGTCTGCAGCGTGAAATACGTACAAGCTACCTAAATAGTTTTTTAATATCTTTGTGGGCCGTGTCCTGTAGATTAAAAATTTAAAAAAATGGTCAAAATTGGCCAAGTAGAAGTAGAGAAGGATTCGTCTAGAACCCTAGTGCATTCCTAGATCAAAAAAATTGAGATAGC
>KZ651148.1:972597-987144 GCA_001010745.2 Gerris buenoi | reverse complement strand
CCCCACCTCAAAAAAAAAAGAAAGATTAAGACGAGTAGAGTAGATGTCCTTAGTTCGATTCCCAAGGAGTATTAATGTTTTTTATCGGTAATAACAACTTGCAATTTTCATCGTCTATCAAAACGAAATTTACATGAATTATTTAAAATTTTAGGACTAGTCGCTATAGGCCGCTATGGTTTGAGCTAAAAACGTATAATATTGGCGAAGTAGACGACAAGCAGTAGGAGAGTACAATAGTCATAAAATGTCATATATTTCTAATCTACGCTTCAGTAGCCTTTAATTGATACTCCACTCGAAATTAAAAAAAAGAAAATAAATCTCACTGCGCATGAGTGCACACGAATTGCTAAAATCTATTTTTATAAATTTAATAAATTTAGAAATAAAAAACAAACTGCATTATTTCCTTTACTTCAAAGCTTTCTAACGGAAGCATTGCGATCATTCGACAGAAGAATTGTTTTATGTCTCTGAATTAAGCAAATTCACCCAAAACTGTACACAAAAATTATAATTTAAAAAAATAGTACCAAGAGTAAAGTTGCGTTATTTGTGATTTTTCTGATTTACACCCTTTATATATATTTATACATTGTTTCTAATATATTTAAAAAATTAATCATTTGCTTCTTATAATAAAATAAGGTTTCCTATTCACCATGGAATAGATTTTGAAAAAAAGGACGTCGAATAAAGCACGATTTTTTTTTTAAATTTAAAAGTGTTTTTAATAAACACTCTCACATCTATAATTTCAAAATACTAGGAGGCGATTTTGTTTCTTAAGAATTTCAATAATTCTGACTATTATTATGTGTATGGAAATAAAAAAGAAATCATAGATAAGTACTTCACATCCTAGTACTTTTCTAGGATTTTTTATGGTTACAAGGCATATGTTATTATAAACTGTTATAACATTTTTATTATTTCCCAATCCCACCCTATATGAAAAAAAAAAAATAAAAANAAATTTTAGGACTAGTCGCTATAGGCCGCTATGGTTTGAGCTAAAAACGTATAATATTGGCGAAGTAGACGACAAGCAGTAGGAGAGTACAATAGTCATAAAATGTCATATATTTCTAATCTACGCTTCAGTAGCCTTTAATTGATACTCCACTCGAAATTAAAAAAAGAAAATAAATCTCACTGCGCATGAGTGCACACGAATTGCTAAAATCTATTTTTATAAATTTAATAAATTTAGAAATAAAAAACAAACTGCATTATTTCCTTTACTTCAAAGCTTTCTAACGGAAGCATTGCGATCATTCGACAGAAGAATTGTTTTATGTCTCTGAATTAAGCAAATTCACCCAAAACTGTACACAAAAATTAAAATTTAAAAAAATAGTACCAAGAGTAAAGTTGCGTTATTTGTGATTTTTCTGATTTACACCCTTTATATATATTTATACATTTTTTCTAATATATTTAAAAAATTAATCATTTGCTTCTTATAATAAAATAAGGTTTCTTAATAACTTTAATTATTAATTTATCATAGCACTATAATAGATCATGAAACAAAAAAATAACCGGTTATCAAAAAAAATTGATCCTTCATTCTTTTTAACAATATGTTATAGACTGGCTTGTTCATTGTGGCTTCAAAAGGAAACAAGACATTGGTACAGGACTCGAAGGATCGTAAAAAAATACTTCTTGGCATGACAGCAGGATTCTTAAAGGATAATTTGAATAAATAACAAAAAGAAGGAATCAGAGATCCATTCTAGTTTATAAGAGGTGTTGCGGTATTTTATAATGGGAATTGTCTCCTCTATTTTTTTTCTTGTCGTTGTTAAGTTGGTACAACTACACTGGCATAGAGAGAAATAAAAGATTTCGGGTGTGTTATTATAATCAGAGGCGTTGCTTGAAACGAATGATAATGACTCGATCAAGGAGTTGTTTAAAGTGATGGCCTCGTCGTGTTGAGCTCGTCTATTTTCGGCTATGTCCGGGAATAAGGACCACTGTTTATCTTTTCACGTCTTCCCGATAGTTATTATGAGATGGTAATTCGTATAAAGGTGTATTGCATCAGGTGGATAGTTGGAACAAACAGGTGTTTTAGAGGGAAAGCTTCTTAAGGCGTATTTGAAGCCCACATATGCGGGACAACGGTTTTTTCCTCTTTCATTGACAATGTACAGCCTCTTTTATTATATTTTTTTTAAACGTTGTCGAATCTCTTCCGGTATTCATTAGAATTGGAGATGGTGGATGGAGGTCACATATTATAAGATGACCTAGAACTATGTCACCTGCTGCATAATGTCGGTTCTTTAATATTGGGTGCCTCTTTTGTTTTATTATTTTTTTTTTTCTGGTTCTAGAAGGTCATAGTCGATAGCCATTTAGCCGGCAAGTGTTTTATTTTGTTTGCTAAAAGAAAAAAAAATGATGCAGGTGTTTATTGAAACATTAAGCTAACTTCATTACAGAAGCTGTCAATGTTGAAACTATATTATTTTTATTTTTCCGTTGAAATATCAACGACAAATTGTCCACATTAAAAGTAATCGTCTGCATCTATTAATTTTTCAAATCTTTAATATAATTCATGTTTTTCTGTTTGTTATTTGGTTAAACAATTTTACTTTTAAATCCATTTTTAAAATGATATTGCTGACCAAGCGAGATCTCTACTTCAACTTTGCTCTTTGGAATTTTGCCTGTGTGTTTGTTATGACCAAACGGATCGTTCGATTTTCTTCAAATTTCGATGGATGTACCTTGAAGGTATTTGAAACAATATACAAAATTATTCTACGTATTATTATATTTTTATTGGATCTGAGGTCTACTGTTCAGATCTTATTGTTTCCCTAAGTATATATTGTTGGCATCGTTTTTTAACACAATGACCATAATTTTAAAACCTATATACAGAGGGGATTACAGGATTACGTTAAACCATCCGGATCTGAGCGAGAGTAATATGATTTACATATTACTCAATTTAACACTTTATGCTCTTTTAGTATTTATATCAGTAACATTTAGATCAGTAACATAAAAACAAAAATTTAAACTAATTCAAAAAATAAATTTAAAAATTTAATTTTTTTATAATAATTTTTTATTTATTTTGAAATAAAACGAAAGTAGATTAAAAGATACTCCCTCAAAGTTAGTTGAATCTTTATAAAAGTGTGTATAAATCAAGTTCAATGGATTTGAAAGAAAAGTAGTCTTCCTCGAGTAACCCTCGTTACTAGAGGGAGACTAAATATATACTTTATTCGTGTAAAAATCAGAACAATTTTAACATATTTAAAAACGAAAAAGAGGAAAAATTAAGTAAATGAGGCAATAGTGGTTTGTAAAAGCATCATTAAAGTAGGAAAGATGTGCCACATGCCACATTAATTAGCAGACAAATTTAAATATTTTCATTAAAATATTTTTCATTAAATTAATTTTTTTTAATATTTAAANGTGTGTGTGGGTGTGTGTGAATCATATTAGTATACATAGTTATTGAAAATATTATTAATTAATTATATTTTCATTGTGGAACAATTAATTATTATTCATGATTACTGTTATTTAGTTACATTTGCAAGTAAATTGGTAATGTGGGACGAAGGTTGCAGGTGGATGGTGGTCAGGATGTGTTCAAGGGAATGTCAAGGTCAGATATCGAGGACGTACTTGCGATGCTTCAGGTTAACTATATTTTCAAGTTGAAGTACTTAGGTACTTAGTACGTTAATGATACCAGCAGACCAAGTAGTCCAGACTAAGTCAGTACTGTGTCAGGTGCCACCAGCATCTAGACTCTACGGTACCAAGGTTATACCAAACATATTTCGTTTATAAACATATTTCGTTTTTCCCCTTATCATATTAACCGTTTAAATTAACCTTGACTTGAACAAACCGTTAAATTATCTATTCAGATAATTTATCCTCGGGATGCACCTTTTATGTTAACTGGATAATTTATTTATATTTATGTCAACATAAAATTTTACGTAATTAAATTTATTCCTGCTAATGATGATAATAATTACAAGCTATAAAGAACTTTTTATAGACTTCGTTTTAAAATTTTCTGTCATAAATCATAAATTTGAAACCCGTCAAAATGAAGATCTTAAACATGGATCATGTCAAAACAAATGTAATAACTTGAGGATTTTTTCCGAACTAACTTCCATACAGCAAAATATCCTGAAAACTGATTAAGTAAATTCTGCTAAAAGTTTTAAAATAATGCATTGTCATCGAGTTCTGAGCTATTCTAAAAGTTTAAAATGTTTAGCTACTCGGGAAGTTAGTTAAAAGTTGATTGCAAGATTTGTACTGGACAAACAAAAAAACAATCAAGAAAGCAAGCTAATAAAAACGAAGTAAAATAATAATTAGCCTTAGCTATCATATATTTATAATTGTAGCAAAATTTATGGTCATTGGTAAACCATTTATTAAAAGTTACTAATTTCATAAGAGGAAGCAAACTTCTAAATTTCAAGGCTCTAGTGCAATTAGTTCCAGAGATATCGTCTTGTCAAATTTTGTATATAAATGGCCGCCATCTTGAATCAAGATGGCAGAATTTTAAAATATATTTCTTAGTGAGCATAGGAAGTAAGAGTAACACACCTACAAAATTTCATGGTCATAGGTTCAGTGGTTTGTGTGTCAGTGGTATTTGGATTTTATATATTATAATAATATAGATAATTTAATTAAATATTGCTTTTGACAAAAATCAACCTAATAAAATACATATTGATTATAAAAAAAATAATACATTTTATTGTATCCGGATTCAATTTGATTTGTAATGTCTCTTATTTTTTTATTCGAAAAAAAAACAACATATTTTATGAGTACTGAGAGAGTTATTGCTCGGTTGAATTACCATAGGGTTTTTGCATTAAAAATATCCTAAAAACAGGAATACCTTGTTTCAGCACAGAAATATATAAATATTCTTAAATTCTCTCAGATTCTTATCTCAAGTTTATTTTTTTTTATAAATGCGATTTATGCCGAAAAATTCGAAAATTCTTTATACAGAAAAGTTTGTCCGAAAAAAAGGAATCATAAGTAATAACATGATATGTTGCATTACCAGTTTGTTAAAGGTGGTTCTTGGGAAAATGTGTTATTTTTAATGTTAATTTATTGTTTAACTTAAAGATAAACAATGTTCATTAATGAATTCATTCATTATTTGACATTCTTTTTCTTAATATATTATTAAAATTTAATTTTATGTGCTATGTTCATCTAACTAAGCTTCTTAAATATCAGAAACATATTTTGTCCTTTCAGTTTTCTCTTTTTAAATTCTTTTCTCTGTATTTAAAGTCATTTGTGTTTTGTGAGCCCATTGTTTTAAATTTGTTTAATGTCATTTTTGTTGCGTCTTAATTAAATATAATTAAGACAATATTAGTATCGTTTAAAATCGTAAATTTGATAAATTTTCAAGATAAACATTTAACCTTTAAAAAATAACATATTTATAAAACATTATAAACTAAATGAACAATTTTTTTTATTTAATTCAATTTCAAGGAATATGTATTTTTTATTTATTCAATAAGAAAGTTAAAACAAAGTTAGCCTATTTTATCTAATTTTTGAAAGCGGTAAAAAAGAGGGTTGTCGAATCTAGCCCAAACTACTTCCAATTAAAAGTTTTAGTACCAGCTTCTAATGAGGATACAAGATTTATTAAAAGCTCTGCTAGAAATTTGCCCTTCAAAAGGATGCCAACAGATCATTTAATTGTAATGAATATATTTTATGAAATAGTTAAATATATAATATAACTTAGTACTAACACAGAAATAAGTATAATAATATTATCAAATTCTTGAGGCAAAAGTTACACAACCTAAAAGTTACACCTGTATTTTCGAATAAAAAATTCAATCTCAACGGATAACATAATATGTAAATATTTTAGGTAAGGGTTTAGGATGGAGTCAAGAAATCAAACAAATATCCAGATAATGTTTAAATCTGCCTAGTAGTTTAGGATCTTAAAGTCTTCAAAGAACAGACAGGAGACATTCTTTAAAGAAAAATTGCTCTAAAAGTCTCTAAATGTCTTTTAGGATCTACATGTCTTACAGACGAGACAATTTTTAAGGTAAAGAAGCAGTTTTTAAGCCTTAGAAGTCTTCAAAGATTACAGACAGGAGACATTTTTTAAAGTAAAATTGCTCTAAAATTCTCTAAATGTCTTTTAGGCTCTAAAAGTTTAAAATATTACAGACGAAAGTCATCTTTTAAGGTAAACTTGCAGTTATCCAGCCATCTCAGGAGAAAAGTAAAGGGGAGAGAGGAGGCTCACTCGAATGTATTGTTTTGAGAGTATAAATCAATTCAATTTTTTAAGTTTTTGGTAGTTTTCATACTACGGAAAGATTAAATTTTAAATAAATCAAATTACAATTATCAATAACTACGGGAGACATACAGAGAAAGATAGACCCCTGCACCGGGACTCGAACCACGGGCCCTCCTATTAATCCGTTACAGGTGCTCTTGCCAACTGAGCTATACGGGAGAATGATTTTTCTCTGTCGTAACTGATACAAATTCCCCGAATCCAAGTGTATAAATCAAGTGAAATTGTGCCGCCAAGCAATTTACAACTGTTGATTAGAGTTTTTTAAATACCACTTTTCGACTCATGGTACCTAAAACGTAAGAACCTTACAAGGTACCTCAAAACATAAACAGCATAAAACATCAAAACTCAAGCAACAACACATAAAACATAAGCAAAATAGTCATAACAATTAATTTATCTGCTGGCATCCTTTTGAAGGGCAAATTTCTAGCAGAGCTTCTAATATATCTTGTATCCTCATTAGAAGCTTGTATTAAAACTTTTAATTGGAAGTAGTTTGGCCTAGATTCGATACCCCCCCCTTTTTTACCACATTCAAATGTATAAGCAGTGAAGCTAAAAGTTAGCAGCGGGGCAGTGAATGAAATCGAAGCAGTAAATAGCGATAAGTAAGAAGAAATAACAAGAACGTGTAATCATGAAAGAGATGTAGTTTAATAACCAAACAAATTCTTCACACAAAAAATTGTAATAAACAATTGAACAGTTTTGGCTGTTCTAAATCAGCCTCCTTCAGATAATCTATACAAAGTACAAACTTAAGATATGGTAACAAAAGTATAAAATATGGTAACAAAAGATTGTAAAACATCTAAAACAATTAAAAATAAGTAAAAAAGCCTATGAATGCAATGATACCTAGAGGTTACTGAATTAACTCTGAAAGTAAAAGAGAGAAAAAAGTTTGAAATTGAGGGTTATACTCTAAACTCTAAAGGCTGTAAATAGATGAATACAAAATAGAGGGCATAGTTATTTATGTAACTAGGCAGCAAAATGGAATTTTGCTGACAAGTTTTTAAGTTTTAGATCCGAGCCGAAGGCGAGGATAGGCTAAACAAATTTACTGCAGAGGCGAAGCCGAGGCAGGAAATTTACTATTTTACTGACGAGGCGAAGCCGAGTCAGGAAAATTACATGTTGACTGACGAGGCGAAGCCGAGGCAGGCAAATGTTAATTACCTGCTGAGGTGTAACCGAAGCAGGTAATCTTTAAACGAGTCAGGAATGTTTCCTTTGCTGCATAGTTGCATACAATATTTTATCTACTAACGGCAGAAAAAATACACTAATTATTATATTCCCTTTTTAATGTATATATAAAAGATTTAAAGAAATTAAAGTTGTAAAAAAAACGAAATTTTGAGTCATCAGGAAAACAAAACAAAAGAAAAACAAATTCAGGATTGCCATTTTTTTTATTAACAACTGTTTTTTATTTCTATTTTTAGATAATCATTGTAAAATAGTAAAATTTTGTTTGTCACTATAATTATTTAAGTTATTTTAAAAAAAGATGTAACTATTTAGCAGACTATTTACTCTTAAATATATAAAAATAAACAGTGTGGGAGTGTTTATAACCTGCGATGAAGTAACCTTTTTTTTTGCTGACACTTTGAACTTTTGCTGACACTTTGAACTTTTGCTGACACTTTGATATTTTGCTGATACTTTATTCAAAACAATCAAGAAAAATGACATTTTGCAGACTGAAAACAGTACAACAATGTTTAATTTTGCTGCCGTGAGTAGATAAAGATTATTGTCTGCTATAAAGATAACTTGTAAAACTAAAAGAGAAAACAAACATGACGAAAAATACAGTATCAATTAAAGACATCTGATCATTTAATCACAAGTAGGTATAAAATGTAAAAAGTAAGATGTAAGGTTTCAAGAAGGTTGCAAAATATGCGCAATATAATTATCATTTACATTAAAAATAAAAACAATCTTTTATGTTTTGAACCGCTTTAATTCTACAAAAATGCCTAAGATACAAGCATTTCCTTTTTATTTAGAACAAAATAAAATTCCCTCTTCTTATTATTACTATTTATATTATTTAAATGTAAATGATTCTATACACCAGAACAACAAAAAGAATAATATACCTTCAAACTCCGCTGCCATCTTCGAAAGTTTTCTTTAAAATCTTCAATAAATGCTAATAAAATTAACTGTACAAGATATTATCGTCAATATTGTACTAAATAACATCCGATTTTAAACAAAAAGAGAGATTTTACAAGTAGAATATAACACTGTGAATAATAACCTATAAGCAAGTTTTACTCATTTCTGGAAAAAAAACACGCACTGAAATTAAAAAATAATTGAATTATAACACAAAAGAGATAAACAATCACTCGATTAACGATTCGGAATAATTTGATTTAATTAATAAGTGAATTTATTGGAAGATTTAATAGATATATGAAGGACCACGAAGACACGTAATAAACTATAATGACCACCGAACTGAAACTAAGAAAACATCTGTTGTTGAGATAACCAACACAACAAATTAAAAATACCTAATACAATCTAAAATTAAAAATAATAAGAATAAAATATTATAAATATTAAGCAATAAAGAGTTATAAATAATAATAATATTATGATGTTTATATATTATATAATTTAGATTAGAAAATAAAAAAACTCCTTGCTTTATTTACTATTCTAATATTTTGTTTATTATTGGAGTAACCTCTTTGTACTGTTAGAAATAGAAAAATTACTTTGTTTACATCAGTTAAAGTTGGAATAAATGCACGGTTAAGATACGTTTTAAGTGTTTAATGAATAGTAAACTCAACTAATGTATTTAAATCAAATGTATATTGCTCTCTCCAATCTGTATGTTCTTTAAAACAATATACAGACTGGAAGAGTCTGTATATTGTTACAATTAAGGTAAATTGAAGTCAAATCGGCCGGTCTGAAGACAGAAACTGAGCAATGTGTATACATATAAATAGAAACTGCTATGCTGAATCTTTATGAGTCGGATTCACTTTGATTCACGACGATTCGATTGCTTTAGATTCGACAAGATTCTAAATCATTAAATAAACTGAATCATGGTTTATTGATTTTGATTCAGCCGGTGTGAAGGTGGGAACAGAGTTTATTTATTTTTTTTTTGCAAATAAATGATGCTGCGCAGAATCTTATTGATTCAGATTTTTCTGTGTAATTCTGATATTTATTTTTCTTCGGATTCATGAAGATTCTTTTAGTTGCAAACTTATTTAAAATGGGGTTTTTCACTCCGTATTTTGCCTGAATCAGAAGTAATTTTTAACATTTATTTATTTTTTTTTTTAACATTTAAGTAACTTTTTAGTCTTATAACATTTAATCACTTAATCATCACGAACTAATCTTGACAGAGAAGTTTCTGGTTTTATATGTTTGTACATGATGTTAAATTTTAAACTGCTGAATAGATTGAAATGAAGCTTTCACCAATGTATCCTTTGTTTTAAGTGATTATTATTGATGCCGTGATCATTATCGCATGTAATAAATAATGAGCGGAACTATGACGATACGTGTAAGGATATTGATTTTTGCACTACCATGTCGCTTTTTCCAGAGTTTGTAGAAACGACACACGATACATTCCAGCTTTCAAAAAATTATCAATTAAAGAAGATTGTTTATCAAATGTAATAAATTAATTATAATAAAATATTTAGCTACAATATACACTAGTTAAGCTTTATTTTCCTAGAAGATGCCGAAGCGATAGACGTTCAGTTCAAGCGACGTTCAGATACTCACTGGGCGACTATCGCTGAGGACTCCTCTTCTGAGTTTGCATGGTACCGTTTTTCTAGCCGAGCGATTCTTACCATGTAAATTCAGAAGAACGATAGTCGTTGAGCGTCTATCGCTGGAGTCGCGTCTTGGAAAACGTACCCTTTACTCATTGGTGAAATAAGCCCAAGCAACGCCTGGTAACCCACTATAAAATATATATATATGTAAGGCTAATATAATAGGAGAGGGTTTAAAAACTAAAAGATCCAGGCAGTTTCAATTCGGTGCTTCCTTGAAAAATATATAATTAATTTAATTATTTATTATATTTATACAGAAGGAAATTGGGTGCGATACTGTAAAGACAGATGGGATCCACCCACAAGACCTTATTTATATATTATATCGGTTGGTTTACCAACAGCTGGTCTCTCTTAAAAGGATCTAGATTCATTTTTAAAGAGTACACAGACATAAAGAGCATTATAGTCTAGAGACATGAGGCACACAAACATGGTTGGAACCTGATCCATGCAGACAAACATGACAGGATGCAGTGATCACTACACCTGCTCCAGCTGTTCAGCCCTGTGCCGTACTTTCACTTACACTGTAAACACTACCTGCTGTTCAGCTCACCTAGTTCAACTTCTCAATGCCAAAGTAAATCTAATTAAATTATACCTTAAACATAACCGTGTTTGATTAATTGATTTTATAAAGGCAATTTTAGCTCGTTTAGTTTTATAAAGGTAACTATATATAATCGAATTTTATCATTACTTACTTCGAAGTATAAATAAAGAGAAATTATTATGATGGCACCAAAATTCATTTTGATACATTTACACGTTTTTATTTATCTTATAACAGGAGAAAATGGTTTTTGAAAAATCTGTTTGTCGTCTCTTTTGAAGTTTGTAGAGACGCTTAAAGCCTAAATTATTGGTCCGATTATGGTTAAATTTGGCACATATGATCAGCAAAATTACACCAAGGAGAAGTCAAGAAATAAATTTCAGCTCTAAATTTGGGAACGATACCTCCTAAACTCTAAACTACTGTGATAAATAAATAAATCTCGAAAAAAATCTTCTGAAGATTTTGAGTTTAAAATTCTATAACTGTGTGTTTAAAATTAAAAGCTAATTATATAAGTAGTGTTTCTAGGAAGAGTCTAATATTCGAGATGGTGATACACATTTTTTTCTGAAAATCAATACAATTGCCTGAAAAACCCTTTTTCAATATGTCTAACAACAAATTGCAATTAAATATGAACATATTATAATTTAAATGCAGTCTTACAACGCATATGAAAATGTTGTGTTCCTGTTTATCGTACTGATATTTCATTAAAAATTTGATATTTTTGGCTAAAACTTTTCTTTTTGTTTTTCCTGTAGTGCTCGTAATAACGCAGAGATGTTTCTAGAAAGTCATTTAAGATTTTCTACATCGTGCTAATTATTTCATTCCAGAGACTGATTTTACCTTTATTTCTTCTGATCTTCTACAGTCCGCAGTCCGCATAGATTTTTCTCACTCTTCCTTTGGAATCCTTCCTGTTCATGAATTACTTATGTTTATTCGCGTTATTATACCTTTATGATGAAAGGATGGAACCAGTACAGTTATCTCTATCCTACTATACTCGTCATACTCCAAGATTCTTTGTTTTGGTAATTTTGGTGACAGTCTCTCCTAGTTCTTTCAGTCACTCTTCTAATCAATTTTATTAGAGTTGAAGTGATCTTCGCTTCACTGCCTCTCGCCTCCAAGCTTCCAAGGATTAAAATTGATCACAATATTGTAAAAAAAAAAAAAAAAAAAAACTAATAATAATTCGTGGTAAACCAGCCAGCCAATGGACAGCTTAGGCCTGTCTAATTGCATATACAACTTTTATGAGTGGATGTCACGGAGTCGACTTGTCGCTCCATTAGCAGTATTTAAGAAATTTTTGAAGAGTTAGTTTAGTTAAAAAAATATTTATTCATTTTTTAAAAAATTCTTAACTTAAATTTAACTTAGGGTTAAAAACGAGACTTGAGTTTGAAATTATATATTTTTCTAACTCAAAAAAAAAATCAAGGAATAGTTTAATATAAATATATTGGTAAACAAAAATAAATAAATACAAACATGTTTTAAATCCTATCTATAAATTTGTAAATATATTTTAATCATGTGTTTTGATTTTAAAAATATTTTAACATTTTTAGAATTTGTACGATGTCAGGAAGAATGACATTTGAAGAAATTGCAAGAATAAAACCAGTGCCAATTTGTACGTTTATTAAGTTATTTAAAATAAGGTTGTAGCAATTAGAGTTTAGTAAATGTGTGAAGTCTGAGAATCTAACGGCAAATAAGGGAAGAAGTTATCGCTGTTCTTTTACCGCTTGAAAAACATACTTTCTGTTCCTCTAAGTACATGTTAGTGTTATAGTAAGTGCTACTTTGAATATAAATGAGTTTGGAAAACTGTTTCATTGTGATATTGTCACCAACTACTCCATAATATACAAGTATAGTTTACACTATATCACGGTTATTTAAAAAATGTACAGAGGGTAAAAATTAAAGTAAAGAGACTAAAATTAACTATTGTTTTTGTAATGCATTATTGTTGTTGGTTTTTTTGTATCGATAAATTGCATCATTGCAAATATTTAATTTTAATAATGAAAATAGTAAAAACAAACTTTACACAAAACGCACCAATAAATCAAGTAAGACAGTTCTATTAATGATCACGATCACATCGAGTAGATATAATAAAGTATAAAGTGAACGATCCTCTATTCTGCAATAGCCTATTGTTGAATTGATCGCAAATTAAAGGGCAAAATGCATTAAAGTTACCAGTAATACATAATGACAGATATTTAACATGTGTGCACTATTTATGTAAAGAGAAAGTATTTTTTAATTTTAAAATCTGCAGCAAAATTATATAATGCCATAAAAGAAATTATCGGGAGTTTAGTGAGTCACGTAGAGAAAATCATGATCTAATAAATTGAATAGATCGGTTCATAAAAAACATTATACGAACCTTACTTACACCTTCCTCTTCCAATGTGAGCTCCTTTTTGATATTAGGTTATTCATATTAGGTTTAAAATTCATAATTTATCAAAATCTTATATATTGGATTAAATACATTAATGACAATATGTTTCTTTGTAAGAGATTTTACTTAGTTCATTTCGGGACCAAATGGACTGGCCACTTATTTTAAAGGATTATTAGTAAGAGGCATGTTTCACCTATTTACCGTTGTTAGATTACGCAGTGTTACAGTAATGTAATATATGTATATATATATATATATATATATATATATATACTACATTCCACAGGGTGGGAAAAAAGTCGAATATGTTGCTCTGATTATATATTTTACATTAAAATTCTACTGATAATGATTGATATCGGAATACTGTCGCGACTTCAAACGAGTTTATTTCTTACTTACTTACTTATTCATTGTGTTATGATTAGAAAAGTATTAAGACAAGACAAAAAAGAAAGAAGGGTATTCGTTTTTTTGGCAGGTTGGTATCGAGATTGTGATGGCAGGTGCCAGTTAAAGAGGAAGCAGGTTGCAGAAAACATTTCAGCTCAAGGAGAACAACACCTGTTGATGCTGAGGACACAGATGGAACCATCTGACGTCTCTCCATCCTTTCTTCAGCTTTATCTTTCTTTCCTTCAGCCGCAGGATCAGGATCTAGTCTCTCTTTCTCTCTCCAGGATACAGAGGATGTAAAGGATTAAACTGGTTTACCCAAAAATAATTTTAAAGGGTTAATTTTTTTTTGAAAAATCTACTTTTATAAATCTTAGTTCAAATTTTACAAAAACTTATAAGATATACACAGTTATAATTAGTCAATTTATTCCAACATTATCCCATTATAATTTACATTTGCAGACCAATTAAATTCCACCTTTAATGTATTTATAATTAAATAGTTAGTTTTAGATATTACATTATTATATTGTATATCGACCGTATGTTCAAGGAAAATAAATTATAATTTATGATCGTCACCCACAAAATGTATGTCTGTTGTCTGTCTGTCGTCTGTGCAGGCCTGGAGCCTAAACTACTGGGCCAATTTTGACGAAATTTGGCATACATGCATTCAGAAAAATCATACCCCGAGGTAATTCGAGAAATGAAAAACATGAGGTCCCCTGAGTCCAAAAAAGTGGTTTTTAAAAAATGTCTGTCCGTCGTCTGTCGTCTGTCCTCTGTCTGTGCAGACGCCTGGAGGCTAAACTACTGGGCCGATTTTGACGAACTTTGGCATACACGTTCACAAAAATCATACCCCGAGGCGAAATCGAGAAATGAATTTTAA
>KZ651148.1:914959-925632 GCA_001010745.2 Gerris buenoi | reverse complement strand
AGTTGTACCCCGTACCCCTGTGTACCAAAATTTTAATCTCGTAATCTCATGTAGGCAGTGACCTTCAACCTTGTTTTGAAGGAAAAGTGTGTAAATATTCATCAAATCAGGGTAAAACTGTAGATTTGGAGATAAGACATACCCTCATACACTCTTCTTTATTTATAAGATAGAGGTCTATTTTTCCACTTTACCCCTCTCTTAAGTGGAAATATGATAAAACTGTACATAACAACAATTACTATTCTCTTAAAGTACTTTTAAACGATATGCATCATGAAGGGTATATATTACTTTGACCCCGTATTCATTATTTGTACCCCGTACCCCTATGTACCAAAATTTATATTTCGCAAAATCATGTAGACCTTGATTTTTCCCTTGCTTTGAAGGTCAAGTGTGCAAATTTTCATCAAGCTCTGACTAAATCTGTAGATTTTTATTAAGAACATACACACGTACGTTGACTTTAATATATATATGGCCGTCATCTTTAATCAAAATGCCCGATTGGTAAACTATTTATCAAAAGTTACTAATTTCATAAAAGGAAGCCAACTTCTAAATTTCATGGTTCTAGTACAATTGGTTCCCGAGATATCGTCTTGTCGAATTTTGTATATAAATGGCCGCCATCTTGAATCAAGATGGCGGATTTTTAAAATATTTCTTAGCGAGCACCTACGAGGTAAGAGGAACACACCTACAAAATTTCATGGTTGTAGGTCCAGTGGTTTCAGAGAAATCGTGATGTGTCAGTGAGTCAGTCAGTCAGTCAGTGAGTGGTATTTGGATTTTATATATATAGATTAATATATTCTAAACTTATGCGTATAATTTTGTTTTAATGTTCTAAATATAAAGACTGTGAAATGAAAAACTTAAACTGTTTTATAATATTATTGTAGTTTAAATACAATAAAAAAAAATTCAAATATTTATAGTTTTGCAATGTACGAGCATGAATTATGATATATGTGTAATTTAAGTACTGCAATCGAGAAATGAAAGCGGTATTTTGTGTGACATATAATATGATATATCGTTTGTGAACGAAATTAACGAGAAAGTTCTAGCAAATAGCGTTACGTTAATAGGATTTCATACCACACAGAACTCAAACAAAAACCAGTTACGTATCTTATTTATGACAACTATTTTACACATCACAAACAGGTAGAATTACTCATGTACTAAGCAGGTATTTAGGTATTAGATAAAGCAGATGAGGATGATTACTCACTTTGCTACCTCAGGTAGATTCGTCATACGTTGACCGTTAAGAAAAGACAACGTTAGGTAACGTTTCACCCTTAATCCATAATCTCAAAATATTATCAGCTTAAAAAAAAAATGTTTTGTTATGATTATAATGTGGGAATCAATATCATATTCTTGTTTTTTTTTTTTTTTTAATGGAACTCCCGGTCATTTTCAATCGAACTTTATATTTATTAATTTTCAAACATACATCAGTAGAAGTTTACCGACCACTAAAAGTAAAGAGCAATTTCTTAGGCTCCGACCCGTTGTTTGCGGCATGTAGGTGTGCAAACTATTTTTTTAAGTTACTAAATTAGAATATAGATATAATATATTGTTTTTTTGTCTTTCTAAGATCTCCAGAAGCCCTCTCTTAACTTAAAAAACGGATAATTGTCTCATTTATAGTCAAACCTCTGATAGTTCTGTCTCACCTTCACTGCACAGAACTATAAATATGTTCTCTAGTGGAGAGATAACCTTTGAAGAATTGGTATCACTTGTGAAATAATGTAATGTATTATATGTATTATTATTTTAAAATTTAATAAAGATAATAATAATAAATAATAAAAAAAACCCCNGCCTTTTACAAATCTTTAGTACCGAAGACCAACTTCAACCCGTGGTACAAAGAAGTTGCTAGTAATAGGACCATGGTCGTTAGTATTTCTAGACTGCGAGCAAATCATGGTATATGCAATCATTACTTACACAAAATAGGTAAATCCGAATCCCCAATATGTTCAGTTTGTAATGTGCCAGAAACCCTAGAGCATCTAATAATGGAGTGTATCAAATTCAGTGTACCGAGAGCAACAATGTTTTTCCACCTACATAAACAAATATTGCAACAACCGTTCAACTATATGTCTCTTCTAGCGTCGAACTTGGAACCAATATATAATATAATTTTTAATTTTTTGAAACAAGCCAAATTACACGTATAAACTATTAAAAAGAAAATATACAAACATTATCTTATTCTGTTTAATAAAATATTTAAAAAAAAAAGAAAAAAAAAGGAAACTGTTTCTTCTGTTGTCCAATGACTCTAACGCATGAATTTGCGAGAGAAGCCAGGCAGTAACAAGTATAAAATAAGTATTACTTAATCAAATCCTATAAGAAAACATTTATGACGAACAATTTGACTGAGTAACAAAACAGCAAATACAAGTTATACAACAAAAATTAAGAGAATCGGAATAAAGTTACAACTAATTAGATGGATAGATTAATTTATTACCAAATTGTAGACACATTATATCTTATATAGATACATTACATGAATTTATATGCTGGTAAATCGGCCTAAGCCGTGGAGAAAAAAATCATTTTTTTTTTATCGTTTTATATACGCTATTGAAGAAGACAAGGGAAGGTCGTGGATTCGTTTTTAGTAAGTATATATATATATATATGTGTGTGTGTGTGTGTGTGTGTGATAAACCTGCTTAAATAATTAAGGATGTCAATTAACAGGGTCAAACCGCATATTATAGTTTAAAAATGTATCATATTTCAGATAAAATAAAAAGAACCGTCCAGTTTGTCAAGTACTCAGGCAATTATATGAGAGGAACACTCTTAATTATACTGTTAAGGTGAAAGTACTTAATTAATTATATTGGGTCACTTGACTAACAGATCACCAGTTATAAAGTTTTCCAAATATGAGTCCTACATTATTTATTGCATTTGAAAAATAAACGGAGTATAATTATTTCCAGATTAGAAACTACAGATGAAATCTATATAGTACAGGTGTTCACACAATTTCATAGAAACACATATATATGATTTACCAGAGAAGACCTTGATATAACTTTTTTTTTTATTGACGATCGATTTTAGGGATCACTCTTAAGGGATTGGATCAAGTAGACATTCATCAGCTACTTAAGATATCGTCAAGAATGAGGAACTTGTTTTGGTGGCATTTTTAATCCCTAAAAACATAATAATATCCCTAGGCATCCGCTAACAGAGATTAATAAGTTTTAGATACGAAAAGTGTCTATGGAGCTCATCATAGAGTTAATTACGAGTATGTATAATGATTTACGATTAGCTCCACAGAAGCTACCATATCTAACATCTCATATTTGACAAATCGAGCCTCAATGCGCGTTACAGAATAGGCAAGTAAATTCAAGTTATTATCTAATAGAATATTAAAGAAAATTTATAATTTAAACGATATAAAACTTAAACAGAGATATAATTAAATAACAATTAAAGAAGAAATAGTAAATCAAAATATTTGGTTCGTATTTTATTGAAATGTAACATTATTTTTTCCGTATTCGGCACTGATTATGGCCTTATGCAAGCTTAAAGCTGCATTGATAAATAAACTAATGTAACTCTATTTCTTCCGTATTCGGCATTGATGATGGCCTTATGCAAGCTTAAAGCTGCATTGATAAATAAACTAATGTAACTCTATTTCTTCCGTATTCGGCATTGATGATGGCCTTATGCAAGCTTAAAGCTGCATTGATAAATAAACTAATGTAACTCTATTTCTTCCGTATTCGGCATTGATGATGGCCTTATGCAAGCTTAAAGCTGCATTGATAAATAAACTAATGTAACTCTATTTCTTCCGTATTCGGCATTGATGATGGCCTTATGCAAGCTTAAAGCTGCATTGATAAATAAACTAATGTAACTCTATTTCTTCCGTATTCGGCATTGATGATGGCCTTATGCAAGCTTAAAGCTGCATTGATAAATAAACTAATGTAACTCTATTTCTTCCGTATTCGGCATTGATGATGGCCTTATGCAAGCTTAAAGCTGCATTGATAAATAAACTAATGTAACTCTATTTCTTCCGTATTCGGCATTGATGATGGCCTTATGCAAGCTTAAAGCTGCATTGATAAATAAACTAATGTAACTCTATTTCTTCCGTATTCGGCATTGATGATGGCCTTATGCAAGCTTAAAGCTGCATTGATAAATAAACTAATGTAACTCTATTTCTTCCGTATTCGGCATTGATGATGGCCTTATGCAAGCTTAAAGCTGCATTGATAAATAAACTAATGTAACTCTATTTCTTCCGTATTCGGCATTGATGATGGCCTTATGCAAGCTTAAAGCTGCATTGATAAATAAACTAATGTAACTCTATTTCTTCCGTATTCGGCATTGATGATGGCCTTATGCAAGCTTAAAGCTGCATTGATAAATAAACTAATGTAACTCTATTTCTTCCGTATTCGGCATTGATGATGGCCTTATGCAAGCTTAAAGCTGCATTGATAAATAAACTAATGTAACTCTATTTCTTCCGTATTCGGCATTGATGATGGCCTTATGCAAGCTTAAAGCTGCATTGATAAATAAACTAATGTAACTCTATTTCTTCCGTATTCGGCATTGATGATGGCCTTATGCAAGCTTAAAGCTGCATTGATAAATAAACTAATGTAACTCTATTTCTTCCGTATTCGGCATTGATGATGGCCTTATGCAAGCTTAAAGCTGCATTGATAAATAAACTAATGTAACTCTATTTCTTCCGTATTCGGCATTGATGATGGCCTTATGCAAGCTTAAAGCTGCATTGATAAATAAACTAATGTAACTCTATTTCTTCCGTATTCGGCATTGATGATGGCCTTATGCAAGCTTAAAGCTGCATTGATAAATAAACTAATGTAACTCTATTTCTTCCGTATTCGGCATTGATGATGGCCTTANGTTATTTATTTTTATTATTTAATTTATAATTATTTAATTTTTTTATTAATGAATTATTTTTCACTATGAACTATAGATAAACAAATATGCTTTTTGTTTAAAAGCGGAAAAACATTTCCGCCCTAGCCTGCGGCTCGCGCGTAAATATTTCTCTCGATTGCAGCAATGTGCCACTTTGCGCACTAGATAAACAAACTATTATTTTTCGAACATCAGTTATTTTCATTTTGATTTTATATTTTTTTCTTTATTTCCATTGTTATTAAGCACGGTTAAATAAATTGGGCTTGTTATAAAAACTTGATTACAATATAATATGAATAAGTTTTGTACCTGCATTGTCTACCTGTTTCTCGTGGTTCTTGCTGAATACCCTTATTTAGTAGGTATTGATTTAATTTTTTTTATTAATCTTCTTTGTTAACCGTTTATTTTTCTTTATTCTTTGAATACCTTCTTTTTTTACTTTTTTTTCTAATTCATAGTTATATCTATTTTTTAAGGACATTTTTTCAGTCGCCAATTTTATTGTTTTTTTTTTTATTGTGGTATTAATATACATACTTTTATTGTAATTAAATTAACATATAAAAGAACTGACATCTCATAAAAAAAATGGGTTAGCAAACATTTCTTCCTGTAATTTAATTTTCAATGCATATATGTATGTCTACATTCATTAAATCTTATTAGATTCGACAAATAATAGATCATGAAATGTCGAAAAATTAGGAACATATCGTTTCTAAATTTCAATGATATTCATTCTATCGACTTTCATCTTTGCTAGATACAGTTTGATAGATATAATTTTACTGCCTGCCATCAGTCTATATATATTACACCCACCCACAAACACACACTCTCATATATATATATATATATATGTGTGTGTGTGTGTGTGTGTGTGTGTGTGTGTGTGTATGTTTATATTGTTGGTTAAATAACTATGTCTAGACTTGAAGACACGTGTATACCAATTCCTATACAGTTTTTCACGATTTTATCTCCTCCATTATTTAAAGTACTTTTAACTTGACCTGAGAATATGTTGATTTTTCTAAACAAGCTTTTCTTCGTACTGACGTCAATCGTTGAAATAACAAATCTGCGGCCGATTTAACACATACTGAACTTTCACAGACATATGCGAGTACGTAATTACTTCGTTTTTTTTGTTATCAGCCAATCATTGATGTCTTAAATGAGTGTAATCAAGAGTTTATTTTTGATTGTGGCTGAAACTCTTTGGTTAAAAAGTTCCAAGTGTCATTAGTAAGTTTCACGGATACTACTTGCATATATCAAGAAGGCATTAGTTTTAAAAAAACTGTTCTATAAGAAACTTTTGTTGCATTTAAAAGAGAAACGAGGATATGCTCAATTCCACAATTCAATGTCCACTGCTCTACTAAAATCATTCTTTTATTTTGGTGCTTACATAGTTCTTGATATCCCTTGTCCAGTTTGAAATCCCCTCTTTTCTTATAACAGGGGGATCTTTTCTTCTCAGCTGCGTCCTCCTAGATGTAATAGGACTGAAGGTAGAGTAAAAAGACGTAAGGTCTTATTCATATTCAAATAGAGGATATCCCCTTGCTTTTATCCTTAGAAAGGTCCTTGAAGGGAAGGAAGTGGTAGAAAGGACATAGGGTTCGGAATCCCGCCTTGGTTTCCTGTTGTCGTGTACCCCCTCTAGTGTTCTCGCTGTGCCTTATTAGAAGATGTTCCCCTAGCAGCATTAATGCTTTTGATCCCGAGGCGTTTTTACACAGCACTGAAACACCTGTTTGAATCTCCTTGGAGCTAGTTTGTTTTAAAGCAACCGGTATTTCTTTTAGTATTAGTATGGCACACATTGGGAACACCGGATGCAAACAGCTACCTGAGCCTTGTAATTACAGTATTTTTATTTTTATTAATACGAGTTCATTAAAATGAAATGACCCTTTCATTAAAGAGGTGTATAATGTATATTTAATCGCACACGATCGCAATAAAGAAGGTAATACTTTAAAATTCATTTAAATCGGTGATTTTATTGTTCTGATCTATAGCACACCAAAACAAACCTTATATAAAAACTGACCAACTTGTTTATACTAATACTAATAGGTACTACCTAAAAAACGAAAACTACAAAGTAGACTTTGCGTTTTGCGTTTCATTGAACCTTAGTGTGGACGCATAAAGTAGAATCTAAGAGTGACCAATTTCATTTGTTTCGACATAAGATCGTGCACTGAATATTATTCGAACGTATATTGGAATATTCTGCTTTTTGTGACCTGTTTTTATTAGCTTGCGTTCTTGTTTTTTTTTTGTTTGTGGGTCCAATACAAATCTTGTAATCGATTTTCAACTAACTTCCTGAGCAACTAGACATTCGAAACTTTTAGAGTAGCTCAGAACACGATGACAATGCATTATTTTGATACTTTTAGCCACCTTTCAGCAGAATTTTATTCGTTTTCAGCACATTTTGCTGTATGGATAGTCAGTTCGGAAAAAATCCGCAAGTTAGTTTATTTGTTTTTACATTACCCATATTTACGATCTTCATTTTGACGTGTTTCAACTTTATGAGAAAAAAAATTAAAAACGTAGTATATAAAAAGTTCTTTTATATCTAGTAATTATTATTCCTCTTAATATCCGCACTACCTGCTGGGATAGGCCAGAACACGCATACATAGAAAAGTATAAATATATTTTATTAAAATATATTTTCTCTAAATCTAGAAGACTAATAATTATTATTATATCCATTAATCTTTATTTATATTGTTGGAACCGAGAGAAGTGTCTATGACATACTTTTCTCCTACAATTAATAATTTTTTGTTTAATCAACAGAAGCAACAAATGTTATTTTCATTTTGTTGTTTACAAAAACCTCTACTTAAGGAGATTTTGAGGTTTTTAGGTTTATCATTAAATATTTACTATGTACTACGAATATGTTAAATATTTACTGTCAAAAAAATTAATGATACCAAATTGTCTTCCATCTGTTTATCTATTATTAAGTCTATATAAGGTATTAAGGTGATAGCTTTATGAATTGACCGCAACATAAAACTAGTATTCATGAAGTTCTGCTTCCAATTATCTTGATATAGAGCAGAAGAGGGAAGAAGGTTGAACCTAAGTATTTATATCCTTTTCCTGGATCATAAAAAGGATCTCTTATTTAGATTCAATTCATGCGGTTTATTTATTTAGTGATCACCTTGTTTCTAGTCTGGATCATTATTACATCATTTCTCCATCATATACATATCATTTCTCCCTGATTAGCAACGCCGCATTTTATAATATCATATTTGTGACATTAAAGTAAAAGATTTTAAAATTAGAACGCAGATGAAGGCAATAAAAAATAAAGTCCCTTTCGACCAATATGGAGCCACCGATCGTCAGAAAATACCTTTCAAGTATACCAATCCGAACGTTACACCATAAACCAAATCACCGTGGACACGCAATGATACAAATACAAAGTAAACAAAAAATCTTTAACAAATCAAAACGTGGCATGGAATTTTAGATCACAATTATAACCAAACTACAGAAAATACAGTTAACCTAAGAAAGTGAAAGAAAGTAGTAAAAAAATGTTTGATTTACGAATAAATTTTTGCTTTTGAGAGTTAAAATTACAAATAACAAAGTTTTTTTCAGGTGAAATCAATAAACATGATTTCCCCCAACATAATGATTTATTATACGAACATAATTAATATTGATCTTCAGGGCACAGCAATTGTGTAAATACTGATGTAATACTACAATACATCTAAATAAACTTGAGTACTAATGAGTACTATTATTGTAAGAGAATACTATTTTTCATGGAGAAATAGAATATTAAGTGAATGATTTTCAAATGTTTATCAGTATCAAACTCATATCATGTGTAGTTCCCTTAAGAATAATTTAACATCATTAGATTCGAAACTTTGGGATTTGCCTCATCTCAGAGGTCTCTCAGAAACATTTGATACTGTATTGTACAACCCAACAGAGTATAAGCACTAATTTAATAAAAATGGTAGCAACTAACTTGCATCTCATGAAGTAGATCCAAAGCACGCCAACCAAATATATTCTAGATCTAGACACACTTTAGCTTCTAAAGAATTCCCCTTATACTTGCAGAGTATCCTTCTTGAATCTTCCTACTTGCATTCCCCCTCATCTCTCTCAATAATTGATTCTTGGTCCCATTGATCTTCTTCTACTAATGGTCCTTACTTTCATACCATTTTATTAAAAGCTGCTATCAGGCATTCTACTTAGGCAAAACCACCTTAGTAGAGACCTCTTCTAGATGCGATTCTGTGCTGTTTTCAGGGTGTGCTCATCAATTGCCTTTTTAGTTTCCTACATTCCTAAACACCTCGAATTATAATATTCTAGATGTTTCCGGATTCCAAAATCGTCAGGGAAAAAGACATTTTCCAGTGATTATATACACTGTGAAATGCTATGCCAGCTCGGGTTTATAGCTGATCATCGTATGCTCTATTTTGTTTTTTATTTGTTTCGTTTATGAATTCACTATTTGGTCTCATGTCCTCTTAGATTTAAAGCATAGCCAGTAAATAGCTAAAATTCATAATATATGACTTTGAAAACTCTCAAAATGAAGCCTTTTTCAAATCCATTTAAGTAGATTATTTACAAACTGTACAAATAAATTGTTGCTTCAAATTTTTGAAGGTGCTTTTGGAACGATGTTAGGATAATTCCGATTACCAGGTGTACATCGACGAGAGGTATTGGTTGTCTCCATGAGATAAGACGGAACAGAGGACAAAGGTTGTTGGTTCATAGCGACTTGTTGGAACAGATGTAACCCGTCCTCAAGAGCTTCGGTCAGGTTACTGATATAACACCCCAAAAACTGATAAAAATCCCTCTTGCGCTTCGGCTTTCAGGAGCTTCCCGCCTTAAAAAAGACTTAGACCACGAACAAGGACAGCTCTTTCATTGGAATAACCTGTACTTTACATTTTCCCTCTCAACACACACTTCTAAAAAGCACCTTCATTCTTGTTATAGTACACAATGACTTTAGCTGGGTTAAGTATAAATAGGTCCACCTGTACAAACAAAACTTCCAATCAGATTTTTTTACCCGTTTCCTTTCCAATACTAATAAAAAGTATTCTATGTCATAACTAGAAATATCAAAAAGGGGGAGATAGAGAATTTAAAAATAGAGTGAATAAAAAGATATCTAAGTTAATATTTGCAACATATATTTTCCTGTGTGAATAGGAATATTTAAAGATTCTCATTTGACATCAAATTTAAAACAAGGCAACAGGAACTGATGCCAGATTCTTTTTTATTTTATTTGACAAGTCAGCATGTTTTTACTTATGTTGGTACCGCATCTTTGTGGAAAACCCGGCTTGAAGAGAGAAAGCGTCGAGGGCCCCTCCACTGCAAGCACGCTGCAAAACCGTCACCGGTGAGTGCGTTCTCATTTACATTTATAATTTATCATTTATCTTATTATCAATAAGTTTGTATGCGCCACTTCAGGTAACTCAAGGGAATTGAAACAAATATAGGAAATAATAAATATAAATGTAAATGAGAACGCACTCACCGGTGACGGTTTTGCAGCGTGCTTGCAGTGGAGAGGCCCCTCGACGCTTTCTCTCTTCAAGCCGGGTTTT
>KZ651148.1:898006-911259 GCA_001010745.2 Gerris buenoi | reverse complement strand
TTTCTGTATTCTTCACCTTAGTTGTATCTATGTCCAAAATTTGGGGAAGATTGAATGACGGTAAGTGGTTCAAAATTTGGGTAATAGATGTGCGATGAAACTTAAAAAGCAAATAAATTTGACGCCATTTCGTTTTTTTATTATTATTTTGGTTTCTGTATTCTTTACCTTAGTTGCTTCTAAGTGCAAAATTTTGAGAAGATTGAATGACGGGAAGTGGTTCAATATTGGGGTAATAGGTGTGCAATGAAACTTAAAAAGCAAAGAAATATGACGCCATTTTGTTTTTTATTATTATTATTTTGGTTTTTGTATTCTTCACCTTAGTTGTTTCTATATGCAAAATTTGGAGAAGATTGAATGACGGGAAGTGGTTCAAAATTGGGAAATAGGTGTGCGATGAAACTTACAAAGCAAAGTAATATAAGACCAGTAATAATAAGGTTTTTTTAAAGAATGATAATAAATCAGTTAGTTTAGAACGGTCACCCATCCAAGTACTGACCACGTCCAATGCTGCTCCCTCCTGCTGCGAAGCAGTAGGAGAGGCCACTTTAGTTGCTTCTGAAGTGAGGAAAAGTTCCGAGGTACCACGTACCCGATTTTTACTTTCTCATATTATAAAGAGAAAGTATTTTGATGGCACGAAAAATCGATTTTGAGATTTTAATGGATGTACACGTTTTGAGGTCCCCTGAGTCTAAAAAATGGAAAAAAAGGATTTGATATTGCTAGTTCATAAGTTATCATAAAATTAGTAAGTTATCATAAAGTCAACAATTTATTACAACTAAACTCAACGCTCAATACTTCGGCCAAATTAATGAAAAGCTGAACAGTTGATGAGATTATCATTTCAAATATTTAAAATAAAGAGGCAAATTTATTTCTATTATTGAAGCAAGGAAATACTGACCATTTAATTAGTCTATTTCTAAGCAGTAATCATTGCTATCAACAACAAAAGAAGCATTTTTCTCCAACTATTGAAGTAATAACAAATTGAAAAACCAATTTTACAGTCAAAATAACCAAAAACTGAACAAATGTTAAGTTCTTTTCTAAGCAGCATTCAATGCTACCAAAATCAAAGAGGACAATTAAGTAGTCCTATTAAAGCAAGGACAATGACATAATCAATAATTGATACTAACTACTATCTAACAATAGATTACTAACAACGAAAACAACAATTTACTGCTACTAAAAAAAAGCAAGAATTAGTTAAACAATTTAATCAAAGTTGCAAACAACTAAACATAATTCTTCATCCTTTCAGAAAACAAAAGAACCTTAAACCGTGGAAACCCATCAGAATCTTCAAAATAAAATTTTCGAGCCATCTTTCCAGTAGTACTATTCTTTCGCTCTCTCTATATATACTAGGTATATGCGAATGAAAAGGAAATTAACATTTAATGCTAAGTCCTAACCAAAAATGAAAACATAAAAGCAGCAAATGTAAAATGAAAGCAGCAACCTTGTAAGTACCTGGACAACATTTCATTCTTCGCGAACGAAATAATAGATAATAAATAGTAAAATATCTTACAGCAACACATAAAATCAACTGTTATTACCTTTGACTGCAACATTTAACCACTGTTTACTCAAAATAACTCATTGTTAAAAAACAATTTAATTGACACAACACAGAGGCAGCAAACAACAAGAACAAGTTTAGTTAAGTACAAAAAACAAGTTGTAATTTACAGCCAAAGGACACACTAGAACCGGTGTATTTAACATAACCAGGGCGAACAATCAAAAAAGGGTGGAAAAATGGGGTCAACATTCAATAAACTATTGAGCAATTTTTTTTATGGGTGGTGTTCTAAAAACTCCATCTTGGGAAATAACTTTTTCAAGGACTTCTACAGCCCTTATTTTTTTTTAATCCTTTGTCCTTTAAGGGAAAAAAGTATTATAGAGGTACCTTGCGCAGGACCTGTCAATTTTTCACTTCCTTGTCCATACGTACGTTCCTCCCCTTCCTCTTTTTTTACCTCTGTAATATCCTTTATTTTGGTATATCAAGGTCGAGGGTAAGATTATGTCAGGTTCGGCAATCTAGTTTAACGAAAAAAAAAAATCTAAAATCTTTGGAAACAAAATTCAACTTATTTTGAAAAGCCCCCCAAAAATAGAAAGAAAACCAGAGGGTTTAACCCTTATTTTTTTTCCCCCAGATATTGCAATAAAATTGTTTTCTTGTGTAATATCCAACTTAAAGCGAGGATCTACTATTGTACAAATGTCATTTACTCTTTACAAAAAAACCGTTTTTTTAAGGCATTTTTTTTATTTTTATAGAATATTATAACAACCTTGCAAAACATACATTTATTTTCAGAAAAGTGTGAACTTTTTAAATCCCTTCTTTTCTTACCATTTTTAAGTTCCCATAGTATAATGTACTTGGTAAACCTGTGAGCTTAAACACTGTGAGAAAAAAAAATAAATGTGGGATAAAGGTATTTTTATTGAACTTGTTTTGGCTTTTGTGATTATTGACAAATGCGAGTAACCAGAAATGGATTTCAAACCATTCAGGAAACTATGAAGCACTGAAAGCAGTTTAAAATTGTGAAATAGTATAACAAGTTAAAGTATTTGTCACACTTGACAACATTTTTACTTAAGCCAAATCTTTGCTCTTGTACAAAATTAGAATATGTTCTCAAAAACTTAATGGGTGGATACTATAATCTAACATGCAAAACAAATAAATATCATTTTCTTTATTGCTGATTTCTTTAGGGATTATAAATTAATATTTGTACATCAATTTATTTATTTTTAATATTTCACCCCATCCTGGGCATCATCAAGCCATATGTCTGTAGCCTCTAATTTAATGTCTACAGCCATAATTGATTGTGGTTTGTACATTTATTTGAAGTGAGAAAATAACATTTGAAAATTATTTACATCACTTTATAGTTCAACATAATGTGGTAACGGAGTGATGTAAATCATTTTTAAATGTCACTATTCACTCGATGAGTTTGGATGTGTTTCGATTTCCAATGCACTAGCACAGAAGATAGTACTATCAGTGGGTTAATTGTGACTTACTATCCAAATTTCATTGACATCGGAAGAGATTAGGTGTTAGATGTGGGAGCAATAGGGTGTGACATAAAAATTAGTGTTTATGTTTTCAAAAAATAGTGGCAAAACCACATAAATCTATGGTGGTTTGCAAAAATAGTGCATGGGAAGTACGATAGGCTGACAAACAAGACAATGTCCTTTGATGCCTGAAACGATTTCTTCAATTCAAATTTCAAAACAAGTTCTTTAAAACGTCCACAATGCTTTCGTCATCATTGGTAAGCTCAAAAGCAAAACTCCTAGACCTTTGTCTTGGAGCAGAAACAGATTAGTACAGATAGTACCTGTATTAGGTCTTAAGGTCCAACACATCTCTTTTATGAAGATAGGATTCATTATATTCAAATTATCGGTCAGATGTCAATGCAATCGTATAGAGTCTAAACTACTGAATGATTTCAATAACATTTAGCATACATAATTGCTTAATCGGTAAATGGGCCTTATCTTGAAATTTAGGATGCCAAAAACTATTAATTATTTCTCAAAATGAATCTGGCTACTTGGAATGAAAGAATTCTAAATACAGATGATTAAATAATTAAATGATAAAGTGGTTTAACCCTTAATTGGAATTATCGCAATAAATATATATCAATGGGAAAAAAATTCTTCAGACTTTCGACGGATTGACCTATTTTCTCTTAATAATTGTAATTAAGAATAATTCCTTTTATTTAAAAATATATAGGTACATATTAGATTTATTGAACCCATACTTCAAATTACCTAATATCTTCAAATCGTCCTATAGAAGCTAACATTCATAAACCCAACATGAGAAATGATCTTCCACTTTGAAAACAAATAGACGACCTTTTGTATCTAACATATAAAGGAACAACTTCAAGAGAAACATTCGAGATACTTCACACCTTTCGAACAAAATGCCTACATTCCATTACGTCTTTAATTAATCAACTTCTCCGAAGATTTCATCGCCTTTTACAAAGATCAAAACCACTTCATCTTAATCATTTAGAAACAAAACGTTATTTCTTCAAAAGCAAAAACGATTGTCTCATTTTTAAATAGTGGCTTGTTGTAATCATGATACGTCTAAAAAAGAACGATTTTTATTTGCTCCTTTGTATGAACTCTAAACGCATAAACGCATTCCAAAAACTATATCTTAGAGAACTCTAATCGAGTTCCATTACTCAGAATAAAAGAAATCTATAATAAACTAACTATAATCTTTTGGTTTCTCGCAATTAAAAAACCTTAACGCAATATCGTTTTTTTTATTTAAATGCCACAATATCATTTTTTTTTCTTTTGTCTTTGAAATATCAAACATATTAAAAGAAATGGCACTTGTTCACCCGAAGTAACCTTAATAATTCATTTTTTTACTTTTAAGTATGTCGTAACCTAAAACAAATAGGCAGATCTTTAGTCTTTACTCGATCATTAATAGAAAAATTAAATTGATCTTGCATTTTTCATAATTTGTTCAAATTTCAAGGAGAAAATAATTTAAAAAGCAATTCAATATGGAATATTATATATTTCAAAATATAATTAATTAAAAACGATCAAACATTTTTTTGTATCTATTATTTGAAGCAATTGTAAATTTAAGTTGGTGTCACTTTATACATGTATGTTGGAAAAACCTGTATTATGGGCGTTAGAAGTTAATCATGATTTAATTTTATGAAACATGTTTTGAAAGTAATTATTTCTACGTGAGGCCAAATTTAAAGAATATTTTTGATCGCGTATATTTTTTTTAATAAACTGATCCAATTAATTCGAATGTTTTGTCTATGAGCACATCATCCCTTATTTCAGTTATTGTTTAATATCATCACAGTAGGTACCTATATCACTATAACAGAAACACCCATAACTTTATAACAGAATTCAAAATTTTTAAGAAAGCGATTATTTGTCGGAAAAGAATTTAATCTTTCAACTTCACAAACCATTCATGTAAACACATGTGTTCATAATTCACCTTTTAATTTCTATTAAGTGGAAATATAAAGACAGGGGGAGGGGGACTTCTATTGAATGTTACTTTATCCAGAAGAATAAGTTATGTCCTTACTAAGCATCTGGAAAGTAAGTCCTCTCAATCATTGAGGGGACTTACTTCCCTAAGTAAAACCTTGCTCTATTGATTTCATAAACACTCAGGTATAAGAAAATATAGAAATATAAAGAAGGGTTCAAATAAATCTACCTGTTTTCCCATCTACCTGAAGATATTTTCTTTATTTACATAACATTGTACACAGAGGAGGGGATATTATTTATAAACTGCATCGCATGCATAATTACGCGGTTACAAAAATAATTTACATATTTTGCGGTGGCTTGAATATTTAATAAATAAAAAAAATAGGTAGAGCGCTTCTTCTCATAATAAATACCTCATTAACAATGATCCACATATTAAACAAGATATATTTATATTCAAAGAATTCAATACAGTATTTACATTATTTCGATCCTAGGAAAAAAACTATTTACATAAAAACGTTTTAAGAGATTTCTTATTTCGGACGTGTTATCGAATAATTTATGTTCCTATGTTGGAAGTTAAAATTGCAACTCTATGTATACATATATGTATAAGATTTAATGGTTTCTTTTTTTAAGTAGAAAATTAACATAATTTAAACTGTTGTATAACTTAAGCTGCAATAGTTTAACTTAATTAAGGATTAAATTCTAAATTAAAATTGGAATTATTATAATATTGTAAACTGCTACCTAAAGAAAAGAAAAAATAAATAAATAAACATAAGAACTAAAACTTTCAATGGATTTATGCATTCCTGATTCTATGCAATCCTATTCATGTTTGTATTAATGATTTACTGAGACCATCAAATATAATTGGATCCTAGAAAAAGCATGTATATGTAAAACATTTTGAAAACATAATCTGAATCCAGAAAGGAAGCGTTTTCATTAAGAACTATTTTAAGATCCTCGAAAAAGCTTGAAAATTGAAAGTAAGTAGAAGAACATAGTGTAAACATTCCCTGCACTTAAAGCAAGCCTGTCCTTTGGCTTCCACACGAAATACAGCAACGAAAGGAGCACCGTACATCTCGAGTGGCAAGGAGCATGAACAGAGCAGAGCGAGTAACCTGTTAATATACTCCCGCTATTCCAATTCATGCCCACATTCCTCCTCATTTCCACTGTGAGCTCAGGAGCAGAGCAGAGCGAGTAACCTGTTAATACACTCCCGCTTTTCCAATTCATGCCTACATTTCTGCTCACTTCCACTGTGAGCACATGAGCAAAGCAGAGCGAGTAACCTGTTAATTTACTCCCGCTATTCCAATTCATTTAATCGATACATCAATTTAGCAATATTTAATGTGCGCAGTCGGTTGAAATCTGCGGGGTAAATTCGATTAACCATATCAATATATCTAAAAATCAAATGAGTTCTTTTAGTTTAATTAGGATTACATAAATTTATAGTTGTGCACAGCTTTAAAGCCTTGTCCACACTATGTCGATCGACACGATCGACTTTTTGACTTGTCCACATTTCCTCAGTATATGTGGACGTGTCGAGCGACAAATAGTGAATTCTATACCTATAGTTTTAATTTAATTTAACTTTTTGTAAAATATGAGTGGTTTAGAAGATTTCGCAGAGGTGGCTGCTGCAATTATCATCACATTGCAGTTGTTGGAAGCCAGCATGATCGTCGTCCCCGCCCAAGGAGGTTTTGGGTAAGGCCCAACATTGTCCGAGGTAGAAAAAAGTATAATACAGAGGAATTTATGAAGGATTTATTGCTTGATGAGGTTGATGAGATGAATCTGGAGTACAGGTGTGACATGGTGACATGGGCTTTCGAAACTTTTTTCGAATGAATAATTTCTATTTTTAAAATTGATTGCACCATTGAGCTATTTCACTGAGCCATTTTAAGGGTTTCGTTGGTAATACCCAAAAAAAGAAACCCTTATAGTTTCGTTCATGTGTCTGTCTGTCTGTCTGTCACTCTGTACGGTTCCAATAACTTTTGAAGCAAAAGAGATAAAAGCGTGAAACTTACCAGTATTAAAGATCGTTTTGACGCGCACACAGGAAAAATATAGAGAACTCAAAATAATCAGCTGTTCAAATTCAATATGGCGGATAATTCACATCGCGAGAAAAAAAATATTTTTTTTAAATTTTGAGTGGGGTATCAAATGAAAGGTATTGAAGAGTAGATTACAAATATATATATACCACTTAGGGTTAGTGTTTAGATTTTCGGCGCCATTTTATCAAAAAACATCGAAATTTTTCGTGCCCCCCTCCTCCCCCTTACTAATTTTGTTTCACAATACTAACGAAACCCTTTTTACGTGAGACTTCACGCCTTATCAATTTATTATTTTCTTTTCAACCTCAACTTTCTACCGCCGACCCGACATGGTTCGACAAAGTCGGGCCACACGTCCACACTAATGTACGATATTGTCGGTCGACATAGTGTGGACGCGGCTTAAGAGAAACAAGTGGGCGCAGAAAGCTAAACATATATCGGACCAACAGTGGGCTAAAAAGTTAATTAAAATCGTACGAGAAGTTTTTAAGATATGTTGGTTTGCAAAAATTGAACGACATACAGACAAGAAACCAAAAATGTTTCTTAATATCTGAAATTGATTTCTGTCTTGGGATTTTTCGAATTCGAAGGCATAATTTGTTTCGTTCTTCAGAAGGATCAAATAGCTTCCTTTTACCTTCGATGAACTTGAACCAAATTAAGTTTATTTTACTTTGTCATTTGATAGGTTAGTCCGTAAAATATTTCTCCAAATAATAGCGGTTACTTATCCAGTGACAAACTAACATGGACCTGATGATTTGTCATAAAAATTAGCGCATAGGCCACTAAAACAAGCGGAACATTAGGCCGCTTTCCACTGTTTTTTTTTTTTTTTTTTTTTTTTTTTAACTCGCCGTGCCACGTCCATTTTGCTGGCAATGTAATTTTTATAATATACATATTAGGCAAGCTAGAGCCCGCAGACGAGCTCGCAGACCTCCTATTCTTGAAAGACACCAAAAATGATGTCATGCACAATTATTTCAGTCACTTTTATTCACGATATCTCCTGGAAAAATAAAACTTTAAAAATATTTTAACTTCTCTTATTACAGGAATATTTTAGTTGTAGTTATATTTTAACTTTTTTCATAAATTTAATCTTTTTTTATTAAATTTTCTCCATAAGTTGTCAAGTTCAAAGTTTCAAGTCAGGTTCAACACGATATGATTTGATTTACAAAACTCGTGATTTCACATTGGAATCGCCTTCAATAGGAATGATCTCTCATAGACACTAAGTACAAGAAGAAACAGTGTTAACACAGTACTTAGTATCTAAATCCTTTCTCTAACTAAATTGGTTTTGTTCTGCTCAACTTAACTTCTTATGATTATTTTTCTAAAAAACGTTCAAGGGTGTAGTTAAAAACGGATATAATAGTGTAGTTTTTTAAAATCTTTAGCAGCATTTATGAAGTCACGTTAAATTACATTACATGTCAAAAACTTCCAACTTTCTTTCCAATTATTTCTTTAATATTTTCGAGTTGTACTGAAATGATCTTTTTAATAGGAAGATCAAGGTAGCTGAGAAGTTGAAGGTTTTCTTCCTGAAATCGATGATTTCACAATTCAAAAAATAATCTGGATTTGATTTAGACGGAGGTAAGACGTGTATTACTCTAATGATGATATTGATAGATGTGGAAAGTAGCTGATCCCTCCTAGATCTAATGTACTTATCTTCTAAATACTAATCTAGGAAGCCTTTTAATACCAAAAGGCAATTTTATCAAGTTAATAAATTATTTCTTACAAGGTGGTCGTAATGTTAAATTTAACTTTTTCATAAAATTTTATCTAGAGAGAAAGTGATTTTAAAGGTTTACCCTTTTAGGTCAGTTCGAGTGAGTAGAGTCTTAAGGCTCTACCGCCCTTTGAGGTTAGGAAAAACAGTAAAATTCAAATAACTCTGGTTCTAAGCAAGATATCAAAAATCTAATCACAGGCTTCATTCCTAATTTTAATTCTGCACAATTTGAGCCCTATTTCAACTTCCTATTATAAATAGTACAGGCGCCATTTTGATACAAAGGGTTTTATCGTTGTATCAATGGTAAGTAAATGAGGAAGTTTTCCAGAAAGTGTACTCAATGCACCTACACTGGTTAGTAAGATTTGCCACCACCAAAAAAATAAAATAATAAAAAAATGCTCAATAATTTCGATAAAAATGAATACTCAGCAAATGCTAATCTGAATTAAAGGAATTAAGATTACTGTTCTTTTAGGAAATTTTCTAAGCTTTTCAACATTCATATTTTAGAAACAACAATTCAATTTATGAGCAAGGACGACACCCCTCGAAAATTCGTTAATTTTGACCTAGTGGGAGAACGGTTAAGAATTGACCTATGGTATAATATATGGTGATTTTTGTTCCGAATGAGGTGTGCTATCGCCCTGTATCTTTTCCAAACTTTATCGCCAGTCACCCTGTATAGGTGGAAATAGCTCAAACATTGCGGGTGCTCCTCACAAAAAACGATTAAAGAACTATTTTCTTTCTCTAAACGATTATATCGAATAAACCAGACTACAAATTAGTGTAGTACATAGACAGACACCTAACCAAAATGTTCCCTATGTCTGAAATTCATTTCTGTCTTGGAATTATTGAATTCGAAGACATTAAAGAAACTCCGTTCTTTAGAAAAAACGCAATGCTTCCGTTTCAAATGGTCGGAAGCAAATATTTATAAATAGTCCAGTCAAAATTAATTTTGACCTCGGCAAAATTGCAACACAAATGATTCTTTTTGTATTATACTCAAAAAAGTGTGTATTTTAACATACTCAAAATCCCCATTTATCCCGGCCCGGGAAATCAGTCAAAATCCAAGATGGCGGCAGAATTTTACCATTTTTGTCTATTTTGTTGCATTTATTGCCGTAAAATAAATTGTTTGCACTCAAAATGGGTATTTATAATGTACTGAAGCATGAAATTTAAATTATCTCAAAATCCCCATTAATCCGGACCCGAGAAATCAGTCAAAATCCAAGATAGCGGCTGAATTTGCTGAATTTTGCCCTTTTTTCTCTATTTTGCCGCATTTATAGTCTTGAAAATGATAGTTTGCTCTCAAAATGGTTAATTATTGTGTACTGGAGCATGCCCTTTACATAATCATAAAATCCCCAATAACCCCGGCCCAGGAAATCAGTCTAATCCAAGATGGCGGCTGAATTTTGCCCTTTTTTTCTATTTTTTGCTATATTTATTGATGTTACGTAAAAATGATAGTTTGCTTTCAAAATGGGTAATTATTTTGTACTGGAGCATGCCCTTTACATCATCTTAAAATCCCCAATAATCCCGGCCTAGGAAATCAGTCAAATTACAAGATGGCGGCTGAATTTTGCCCTTTTTTCTCAATTTTGCTGCATTTTTTGCTGTATAAGAGATAGTTTGCTCTCAAAATAGGTACTTATTATGTACTGAAGCATGCCCTTTTTCATGGTAACTCAGTCTGTGGGTTTCAAGCCTTCTTGCATTTGTTTCCATTTACGAATTTGCTGACTTTGCAAGACTATGGTACTTGACAGCTGATTCCATTGGGGGAAGGTTCTGTGGCTTAACAAAACATTTTGCCTTTGATACTTCATCCAAAATATTTTTGTACTAACGTGTATTTAGTGTATCATCTGGATTTCCACCAAATTGAAATACCATTATCTCTTTCCAATTTATTCAGCCTGACTAGGATTAAGGTTATTTGAGCTAAATGGTAGTGCAAGTTCACGAAAATATCGATCTTTAACAACACGTTTGAAAACTGATTGCTTTCCAGTATGGAATATTCTCTAGGTGGTGTCACATCCTGAGACTGTTCGCTAAGTCATTTCCGAGCGAATATCTAATGGCACTGATATCATAAACGTTATTCAGTTTAGACAGCTTTTTATTATAGTTTTAAAAAAAAAACTTGTGGTGTGCTTGATTATACCAATAAATCAGTGTCTTCTCCTATCACTGGTGAATTTCTACTTTTTGAGGATTCAACAGTGGATATAAAAATGTCAACATCAGCATCATCAACTGCTTGAATTGCCCTGTTGCCTCATTTCTTCAGCGATTAGAATAATCATTTTCTGCTTGTTTCCCTTATTGGCGAAAAAAATCCTTATTTCCTTTGAATGGAATATCTGGTGTGAAGTTTACAAACAGGGAAATTGCATTTGTTCAGCACACATGGGTCATGTCTTTTATTGTGTATTCTAATGTATTACCATTGAAAACTTCATATCTGCAAATTCATATACGGAAACAAATGCAAGAAGGCTTGAAACCCACAGACTAAGGATAGAATAGGTATACATGGTAATTGGTAATATGTATGTACCGAAAATAGTGGATTCGCCACCAACACCTGAATGTATATTACGCATAATATTATGTACCTGCAAAACCGTCTGAGGTGCCATGAAATGTAGTTGCCGAATTGTATTTTTGTTGAAAATGTATTTTAATGTAGGTACTACATTAAATACATAAACTGAAGGACTTCAGTGGTATCAGTGCCAAAAAACTAATTGTGAAAACCGTCCACTGCCAATACTAGACGAAGAAATAGAAAGTATAGATGAAGATCATGAAGAATTGTAAAATGGAAGCCAAATCATTTTGTTTTTAATTTTTTTTAATGGAAAAGGTCACATACTCAAGTATTAGAGTGTTTTTTTTTTGTTCTTTTAAACTTTATATTAGTGTGTAATAAAAGTTTATCTGATGTGATACACATTTGAGCGATTAAATACTTAATAATTTATTTATATGAGAAATGCCTGTAAATTGACGACAGACAAACATGGCAAATTCAGCTTCCATCTTGGATTTTAACTGATTATCTGGACCGGGGTTATTAGGAATTTTGAGATGATGTAAAACATGTTTTAGTACACAATTAGTACCTATTTTGAGAGCAATCTATCTTTTTACGGCAATAAATATAAAAAATAGGGCAAAATTAAGGCAAAATAGAGAAAATAGGGCAAAATTAAGCAAACTCAGCCGTCATTTTGGATTTTGACTGATTTCCCGGGCTGGGATTAATAGGGATTTTGAGGTAATTTAAATTTCATGCTTCAGTACATTATAGATACCCATTTTGAGTGCAAACAATTTATTTTATTGCAATAAAAGCAACAAAATAGACAAAAATGATAAAATTCTGCCGCCATCTTGGATTTTGACTGATTTCCCGGGCCGGGATTAATGGGGATTTTTAGTATGTTAAAATACACACTTTTTCGAGTATAATGCAAAAAGAATCATTTGTGTTGCAATTTTGCCGAGGTTAAGGGTATTTTTGCTCTATTTTGACTGGACTAAAATTAAATAATTGTTTTTTATGCAACTAGTACGCAAAGTAGAACTTTGCTGCAATCGCATGAAATATCTGCGCACGAGCCGCAGGCGAGGGTGGAAAGGTGGAGGTGGAAACGTCAAATTTTACGAAGTTTCAGTGCAGCGGCACCTTTCCGACGAGTAGGGGGCAGAGCCCCCTAGTTACTAATAAATAAATTTACAGGACACTGCATAGGGACTAAATAATTAAATAATGATTAAATAAAACGCTTTTGGATGAACTTGGGCTTCAAATATAAATAAACAACTATATGCATTTTAAATCTGTAGATAAAAACCAACATGAATCCGTTCAATTTCAATTAATTATAGAAATTCTTTACAATGAAATAACCACGAAATATAACAATTATCATTAATAAGTCTATGAAATTTAATTATATAAAGACTCAAAAATATTTGAATTAAGTCACGGTATTTCACTTGATTCCGCACTGATAAACTTTTAAGCACTGATCAGAGTAATTTATTTTATTTTCCAGAATTAAAAAAAAAAAAAAAAAAAATCAATAATTACTTTAGTTTCTTCTGGACCTGGTTTAGTCATTACCCTTTGAACTTATCGGGTTCTTTAAGTGATATATTTTACCGTTTTGCAGTTAGGTAGGTCCAGCAAAAAAAGACCAAGTAGAGAGTCTGGTATTTTATAAAATGCTTTATTATATAATATTAAGATATAT
>KZ651148.1:851997-876689 GCA_001010745.2 Gerris buenoi | reverse complement strand
TTGTGTATTGAAAGCTGTCACTTTTTGATTAAGGCATGTAAACAAACAATGCGCTTTCTTTATTACACTGAGCCAACCGTCCCGTGTTTTTGTTTATTGCCTCGGGAATGACGTCACAGTTCACCGTATTATTCCGCTCAAAGCCTTTTATTTACTATGAGAACCTCCCCTTTCTCCCCCCGGCCTAACCCTTTCTTTCCCCTTATCTCCTAATGCACTCTTATCAAACAGTTATATATCACTCTCTCTATGAACTTGTTCGTTTACCTTTCTCCCCCTTACCTCCTAACGCACTCTTATCAAACGGTTATATATCACTCTCTCTCTCTGAAGTTGTTTGTTTACAAAACTTTTTTAATAATATAGATAGATATAATATGGAGTATCACTGACAGAGAGATAAATTTATTATTTTAATATTACTACGTTTTTATTAACTTGGTTTCTTGTTTGTTTGTTGTTGTTGGTACAAATTTTGCAATCGAATTTTAACTAACATCCCGAGTAGCTAGACATTTGAAACTTTCAAAACAGCTCAGAACACGACGACAATGCATTATTTCAATACTTTTAGTCATTTTTCAGCAAGTTTGCTGTATGGAAAGTTAGTACGGAAAGAATCCGCAAGTTATTTTACTTGTTTTGTCATATCCCATAATTTTTACAATCTTCATTTTGACGGGTTTCAAATTTGTGACGTATGACAGAAAATTTAAAAACATAGTATATAAAAAGTTCTTTTTATCTAGCAATTATTTATGCATTTGAAGTTCAAGTTGACATTTTATTTTAATAAAACGACACCTTGGATTTTGAATGCTTAGTCTTTGTTAGTTGATTGCCATATTAACAAAAAAAAAATCATATAGGGTAATGAATTTATTATGTATTGCCGTGGTAAATTCCAAAGACATTAATCAATGTTACAATTTTAAAATTGTATTCCAATAAAATGAGTTATTGTTTTAACTGATTGGTTAATTCCCCCCCCCCCTCATAACAATTAGTATATATCTGTACAATCTTTATCTGATGGACTCAGGGGCCATACAATTTTTAACGAGCTAATGTACTAATCTACTACAGTAGATCACGATGTAAAGATGGAAGACAGGAAAGATACAATATCAAACCTTAAATTGCACATTTCAAGAAATCTGTTAAAACAAACTTTTTTAGTGCATATTTAAAAATTTCCAAACGTTAGAAAATGATATATTATATATTCGAGATAATCTAATAAGTTGTTTTGACCTTTGGTTGAAAAAGTGTTTTATACACATAGCTATTGTTAACGTGAAACACAAAATAATAATAAAAAAAACCACCTATGTATCGCCTTTAGAAGGATCTGAACTGTTAGTTATTTCTTGTTTAACACCTACTTAAAATCATTAAAAAAAAAACTTTAAAATACAATAGATTCTTTCTGTGTGTAGAGAACGATTTAAAGTTGGCTATATAAGTTTTTTTTAAATACCTCTAAGTACATAGAGTTTAAGTTTGCAATCTCTTCATCTACAACGAAGCAAGAAACATGAAGAATAGAGGATATTTTTTTTCTCCTCTCGGTTTAAAGTAACTGATTAGCAACCTGTGATGAACCAATCTTACACTTTTACTATGCTTCGAGTCATTATTCTGTGCGGAACCAAGTTAAAGTTTCAGATAAAAACCCTCCTACACGTGAAGTTTGCAACACCTCTTAACTCAACGTTACCCTTTAGGTTTAACATTCAATACTTAATTGATGATTCTACTTCTAAGAATTTATTGTATCAATTTCGATTTTTTGCAGTTAATTTATTTCTTTGTTCGCGGATTAACTGCAGAGATATCTTCGTATTCAGCCCTCCTTTGGTTGTACAACGAGATATAGATATAGAGAGATGGAAAACTGATCCCAAACATGCTTCCACACACGCTTTCGATTGCGTTAGCTCATGTGCCCGACATCTTTATTTCTTTTATAGTTCCTTTACTATCTAACTCTATTTCATTTTCATGAGTTTTACTCTGATTTTTACCTTCTAATAATCATAATTTATGATTATATTTCACAGAATTTATTGTATCGATTTCGACGGTTTAAAATACACCCCATGCACCCCATCAATCAATAAAACCTACTCTCTGCAGCGCTCATACCAGTTAAGCAACTATAACTTTAGAGAATTATTGCTTCTGAGCTTACCAAAGGTAGTGGAAGCTTTGTTATCGTTCTGAATAATATAAAAAACAAATGTATCTCTAAATGAAAAAAAAAAAAAAATCTTTTTAGACATAAGAGAACATTTTGCTTCCGTGTCAACCAAAAGTAACAGAAGCATTGTGTTCTCTTTTGGGAGGTTTTCCTCCAAAATCAAAATTTCCATTCACACATTAAATTTTAGATGTTCCTGGACAAATTTCTTTCGGTCTTTATTTGCGCATCCTTGCCATACGCATAACTTCCACAATTGTCATTCGATTATCATGAAATTTTCAAGAATTACGCAAGTAAGGCCCTAAATGTATTTAATTGCTTGCGGATTAATGGTAGCTTCTGCGCAAGAGCAAACGTAAAATCCTCCAAAGGCCATTTCCTCGCGACTAAATGACCCAATTTCACTCAAAATTGGAAGATAGTTGTGGATAAAACGTTAAATAATACTAGAGATCCTTGCTTCAGTCATCAGTCATCAGCATCCAAAATTTTCGGGGAATATAAATTCATACGAAGTATGAATTTATTATGATTAGTATTCGTAGTATTATTCATAGAATTAGTAGATAGTTAGGGACTGACCCTCAGATGATCCCATATGGATTTTAACATGATCGTATCAATAGTAGACACTGCACATGGACAAACGTGCATGTTTTCATACTTTCTATTTCGTAATTTATTATGTTACTCATTTGGCTCATTTATATATTATGTAATAATTTAGCCGAAAACCAATGAGAGTTAATTAAAATCAAATTAGAAATAATTCAATACACCAAAAGATGTTTCAATACGCCAAATGACAAAACAAAAGTCAATACACGCACAATGCAGAATGAATTAGGTATGTATAAATCTATACAATTATGTTATGGATAAGGTACGCACCACACTCATTTGGCAGACGTTTTTGGTCTCGTGTCGTTTTTTGCGAACCACCATAACTTAAAAACTACTCTTTCAATTTTAATGCAATTTGGATGGTAGGTCACAATTAGCCCATCGTATAACACCTAAATTGTAGGTCTCTGATTTCAAAAATTCCAAGGCAGAAATACGTGTCAGATATCAAGGAACATTTTTTGTTCTGTGTCAGGCTGACGCCTTGTCTTTCGATTTTTGTGAACCAACATATTACCTTAAAAACAATTCGTCCGATTTTATTGATATTTGGATTGTAGATCATAATTAGCCCATACACGTTTCTACCATCTGCACCCATTTGGTTCTCTTCCACATGCGCACAAATATACATTTAACACCCATTTATATATTTTAAGATACTCTCATCAAATTTAATAAAAGTTGAATAATATGTTGAAGATAGCCAACAGATGGTTTTATATTAATTTCAACATTTTGCCAACATTAAATTTTGCTAAATCGCACCTTTTATTTTGACAGCATTAAAAGGGGTAGGGGGTGGTAAATAAATTAAATAATAATAACATTGAACAATAATAGTGGACATGAGAAATTATTTATTTCGAAATAAAGTAAGAGCCATTTTAAGAGGAGAATACTTGAAACTAGAAAACACATCTTTTTACTTTACATTTTTACAGAAATAAAGATCTTACGAACAACAAAAAAAAAAACATTCACGGGGAATAATTGTCGGCAAAAGATGCTTTGAACCGATAAAAAATACAAAAACCTACAGGTAATGTCGCAATCCTTCTCGACTCAGAGAAAATCTCCGAATACAAACCTCACATGAAGGTTTTACAAAAATAAGACCACACATGTTTCTAACAACAGATCCCAGACTCACTATGAAACTAAATGCAATATGCAGCCTCAGATAAACAACAACAAAAACAAAACATTTATTATAATGAAATGCAAACTGATAAAACCTGCAACAACTCAAAACTGCTTTTTCTTACAAAGAAACTTTTTCCTTTTTTTTTAGTTTTACATGTTTATCTTATTTGTCACATCTTACTTCTTATGTGCATATATGGTGCAGTGAAGAGGTGCAGTTTTCTTTTACCTAGATAGATGTGCACTTATGCTTCACTATTCTTCTAAAAATGGTTCTCTTCCTCAAATAATCAACAAATGATTTCGATGTAATAAGGTCGATGTAATTAGTCCAATTTTGTAACTCAATAATTATGAATAAATTTTTAAACTCCCCCTCAAAACAATCAATTGTTTTGATTTTTGATATGAATTTATTTATCAATTCAGCAAAATGTAAAGAGTGCAAGCTGTTGAAATTAATCTGGAGATATCTACGGACTACTTTCGTATCCAAATTTCATTAAAAAAAAACAGATTAGTACTTTTAAAGTGTAAATAATTATAAGATTGTATGCTTGTAGAAGAGAAACAATGGATACAGAACATATATGGGACCAACAAAGGATAATTATGGTCTACCATCCAAATTTTATTAAAATCGGACGAGTAGTTTTTAAGATATGTTGGTTCGCAAAATGAGTGACTCACAGACACGAAACGCCCTTATGTCTGAAACGGATTCCTGTCATGGAATTTTTGAAATCAGAGACAAATAAGTTTCTTTCTTCAGAAAGATCACATAGCTTCTATTACCTTCAATAAGCTCAGATAAATCGTTTCGACAAACTCGAACAAAACTTTCTAATATATATATTAAGATCTTAAATCCAGTCACATCTAGTTTTATTTATTTAGTTATAAGCACGTTTAAAAAATGTCCAACAGGTGGTTGTTTATTTGTGTTGTAGATTTTCAGCAATATATATATCAAAAACAAGATTGTTATAGTCGTATTTAAATGAACTACATTTAGAATATTATAATTAAAATCCTCGGAACCGTTTTCTAGACATGCTTTTTTCACGTTTTTTTAGCATTTTTTTGGGGTAGCCCCTCCAAATCTGGAGCTAAAATTAATTTTTCATTCAAATTGATTTCGCCTTGGGGTATGACACTTTTTTTTATAATTTTTACCAAATTTCTTCAATTGACCCACCAGTCAAGGCTCCTTGTCTCCTTGTACTCTTAATACGAGAAGATAAACTTATACTACTCGTACGTGTAAATCCACAAAATTATTAAAATTGAACTTCTTTTAATTACAATATTGTCTTTTTATTTATACTGCGTACTTATGTGATTCTAAAATAAAATCTTAAGATGCTAACATGGTTATATTCTTAGTATTATAAATAATTGTACAATTGCTATTATTAAAAAAAAAAAAAAAAAAATGTAGTAGATAATACAAATAGATGGCAGAGAAATGATAAATTATAATGTTCATTGGTCTAAAAAAATAACACAGCAATTGAAGATAATAGAAAATATTGTATTTATGTGAGCAAAGTAAAATAGAAATTAAGTCATCATTTACAGAAGCCACAGTTTGTAAAAATCAATTTGAGCTGAGAATTTAAATCTGTTTTTAATTTCAGCGTGGTCTGTTTTTTTGTGGTGTTTTTAGTGAATGTTGATCTTCTCTTTCATCCTGTGAATCAACTGACCTTTCAATTTATTATATTTCAGAGTTTAAACACAGGTTTTCATAAACACATTTGTTACAATCTTCGTGCACAAGTAATGAAGTTATTCATTTTAAAAACTATTTTCAAGATGGTCTACAATTATAAAAAAAAGTTAAATGTTGTTTCAAATCTAATGTCAGGGAAATCACTTGATTAAGTCATTGAACGCTCTTGGGAGAGTTAAAGCAAATATACGTTTCGGATGATGATAAATAGAGGAAACAAATGAAGATCTCAATAAAATAACAAAATCAAGATCAAAAGAGAACGGTGAATGGACACAAGCTGGAAATAATCAAAAAGGTTCTTCGTTTAATATATACATTTTCAATTCGTTGAAATAATTAAAAAAATAATTTAGGTTAACTCGAAAACTACGGAACCAATATTACCATGTTTGAAAATATAGTTATAACTGTTCAACTATCGGAACTAAATAGATATATGAAACAAGAAACATAAAAAGAATAGGATTTGAATAAGATAAATAAAATAAAAAGGTCACATACAATTTGGAATATAGGAAGTTATAAAAAATAAGTCGATTATAAAAAGAAATATTTTAAAAAACAAGCTTTCATTTTTCTCAGCAAAGCCTTTCATTTGATACCCATATCATGTGCGCACTTAAAAAATAACTAGTTCGCCATCTTGAACTGCCCGCCATATTGGATTTAGAATGACTTCACTAGCTAATCATGCATTGTCATCCAAACTAAACGTGTATGCAAAATTTCAATTCAATCGGTTGATGATAACTGCTTTAAAATTCAGTTGCAAGATTTGACCCGAACATACATACATACATACAAAAATTGCAAGTTAAATAAAAGCTTATAAAAATATAGATCCGCAAGGACATATTTCGGCCGGGATTTGGTAAATTTTCAGGTTTCTTGATTCTAAAATATGCGGTCGTATAGCGCGCCAGTCCGTTCTGTTTGGCGAACGTCTTGGCTCGGCAACCGTTTTAATGAACTTGAAGTGATAGCATTTTTAAAAGGAAAAGGAGTTACTTTTATAAAATACATAGGCAATGAACGTAGTGTACGTAAAAAAGGTTATGGACGAGGAAAACCCCCGGAATGGGTATCGATAGATAGAAAAAAAGTGGAAGGCAGTCGATTTCAGACAACATGGTCGTGAAGATTGAAGTAATCATGCTTGAAGATCGAAGAGCTACCTCGTGCGGGCCTTGAAGATTCTGAATCCACTATTCACATGGTGCATGGCCTGATTAGATGGAATAATGGAAGGTGTGCGCAAGGTGGACTACAAACGGCGAGTTGAAACTTCCCGTAAAATTCCTGAAGCAATTTGGATTGAAAACCATGGCCTATCCTCCTCACAGTCCTGACTGAGACCTGGTGAGTTATAAATATTATAAGTGGTTTCTCTAATAAAGTGAAATCTCAGTAGAAACAACAAATAATGAATATTTTATATTTAATTTGTGAGAAGACAAAGAAAAATAAACTAGAAATTAGTGTGGCACATATCTTCTTCACATCCTATCACACCAACTTTATTCATTTATTCACCTACGTTTTCCTATTATCATACTTTCGACAAACTAATTCTATTTTATTTTCAAAATAAAATGAGTATTTTTAAAGATGTAGAGGTGATAATGATAATTGATTTGTACACATAATAAATATGTAATAAGTTCCACATGCGGATAACCTAAAACATTTCGTTCCTCAGATCAGAATAATCACAATGCTTTTGCTAAAAAGCGAATAGAAGATTTGTAAGAAGAAGGGTTAAAAACAATTTAAGGAAAAAATATTTGATAAGCTGAAGGATTGCTTAACTAATTAACAATAAAAACATATATAAAATCGGAGAAATACTTTTGAAGACATAGGTGCAAAATAATGTATGTTTATGCGCATGTGGAAGATTGACAATAGGGGGCAAAAAGTTGAAACTTATATAGGACCAACAATGGGCTAGATATTACCATCCACCCAAATTTTTTTCACATTAGACGATTATTTATTAAGATAAGGATATGTTGGTTCGCAAAAATTAAGCGACAGACCGGAAGGTTGGCCCACAGACTGACACAGAACTAAAAATGTACCCTTATCTGTTTCAGACGGATTTCTATCTTGGAATTTTTGAATTCGGCAAAAAAAAATTCGTTCTTCAAACGATCACTTAGCTTCCACTAACTTCAGTAAGCTCGTAAGCAAAATATAGAAATGATATCATTACAAATTATAAATACAATTATAAGGAATAATTCTTCAACAAGGCAAATAAAATCTGAGGGGTGAAGTAAATGAACCTAAAATAAAGAAGATGGTAAGAAAGTTAAAAGCTTTTTACATTATTCTTTTTTGAAATTTCTTGATTTCATGAGATCACTATAATTATTACCTTAGTGGATAATCAAGTACCAATAATCTCCTCTGAACAATTGCAAAGTTATTCAGTGTTATTTTTATTTTATCTAATTTTTAAAATCGTTATTATTTGCCCCTGAAATGTTTCATATCCTGATCTATAAAACTGAAAGGCAATGTGAATATATTTTTTTATAATTCAAGCTATAAATAATTTCAAAAGAAATGTTTCTTTTAACTAAATCAGAGATTAAAAAAAGGTTTAGAAAAATATGATCGACAAACGATGATTATTGAAATATTTCATTCAGCGGTTTAAAAATGATAGTATTAATCCTTGTGGAACAAACTGACAGCAATAATATTTTTTATGAATGTATCTAGGGGGAAATATCTGTATCTAGGAACATAGAGTTCCATAGATTATGTTTTGGCTTGAAGTAGTAAAATAAATATTCAGTGTGATTAGAGAAAGATAATCTATGCCATGACTAATTCATAGAGCAATATGAATAAGTATTTTTATTTCAATGTTAACTGAGTTTAGTGTTGATAGTAAGTGATATTCTATGAGAAGAATCTAAAGATCACATTTGATTATTTGATTTGAATTGTCGAATGAAGTGTTCGAAACCGGACTTCATTAAATATTAGACATTTTCTTTTTTGTCAACTAACTAGTCAGTTTTGTCCTTTAATTTTATTTCATTATTAGTTAGTTCCACATAATAAATGTAGAAACAATAAGCACTACTTATAACCCTTAATAATATAAAATTAAATGCAAGAGCAACGAGCAAAAAAGTCACAACACTTTTAAAATGTGTCAACCTCCAATAAAAGCTTCCGGATGTAGAATCTATATTAGTCGGATATTTCTTCTCCTTTTTCAGAGATTTTAAACAAATTTCTCCAAAAAAAAACCTTACCAGAAAAAAATAATTTTATGAATCCTAACTGAAAGAATAAAGAATAAAAAAACCTGAGATATTATTTTCAAAAGGATAACAAATAACCTGCAAAAAAAGATTTAGTTTAAGCGATTAGCATTTGAACAATCTAATCTTGCTTTCAAAATCAGGAGTCAACATTTTATTTGGACGGTTTCTTAAGAAGGATGTAGTTTGGCTTATCCGTCACAGGATGCAGAATGCGCCCAGGATCAAGAATCACAAACACCGTTTACTTATCTTTGTCCCTTTGATCCTTTTTAAAAGAAGAACAAAAAAAGTTCACGATACAATAAAAGGATTGCATCTTCTCACCCTTCTCAAAAGGATCGAGGATTTAAAATTATTCTTCATAGTAAAAAAAAAACATTTTCTTAAACTGGATACCTTCCCATCTTCGACCGTTGCTCATCCAGTTCTACTTGCTCTCAAGTTATCAATATTTAACAAGGAACAAAACAAAAGAAAACAGGTACTCGCATAAATATCAACGGTTATATGTTAAACCATGAGAGTGACAGGTATCTGAAACAGGTAGATGGACACGGAAAAATTATCATACGTGTACCGAGGTAGCGAGAAAGGGTCGTCCCGTATCCAGATCGAGGTACAAAAAGGATTCGGTTGGTGACCCCTATACGGGTAAGAAGGACTTCTTCCCAAGGACCTTTTTTTCGAGTATTTCCTCGCAACTCATTAAAGGTCCTCCGAAGTATCCCGTGACCTTTTGTCTTGGAAGTTCACGAAACCCTTACCTGACTATTTGCTTCCGTAAGTAATAACCTAGGTACTGTAGTTTTTAACCCCTTATCCTTTATACATCCTTATTCCGGTTCCTTTACTCGGTTTTTTTGTTCCGGTTAGTTCTCATTTTAAAACAAGGGAAGGTTATGGAAATTGTCCTATTGTCTTATTGTCTTTGAAGGAACGGTTTTTTTGTGCGTCGTATTTAACTTAAAGGTTCGGTTCTATAAACTGGCCATTGTCCCTCGTTATAAAGTGTAATGTCCTGTATGGGAAAATATTGTTTAATTCATTTTTTTTTCTTCTATAACAGGTCCTTTAGTTCTTAAGGGACCGTTAATAAGGATCCATAATTTTTTACCGTTCGGATATTTCTAGTTACCTGTTAGACTCTTAATACTTCTTCTCTTTTGATTATGAATAAGAAACAAAGAAAAAAAAAAAAAAATCTAATGTCTAATTTTTTCGTCTTGAAACTGAATGCTTAAGAAGTTGAACAGTTAGTTATTATTACCGGAAGAATTAATACTTGAAAGAATACTATTACTGTGTTAATTCTTGAAAGAATTAACACATGTTTAATAGTATCGCAATACAAGTTTCAACCTTGCGCAATAATACACCCTCTTGGAATATAAAAATGCGCTCTTTTGCACCTGTGCTATTAAGTGGTATAGGGTAGAAATTCAAAAGACCTGACTTGGCTTCAATGAAAGAAAATAAAGAAATGGTTGAGAACAAACCTTTACACTTGCGTTACCTTAGTAAAGTACAAAAGTAACCTGTGCTTAAAAAAAGCTTAACGTTCTTCCGGGTCTTTTTTGACATTGTGAAAACAGAGTTCGTTAATCTGAATAAGGGTTTCGAACAATGGAAAGGACTAAGGCCTTCTTAAATCAATTCTTTTTTTAGTACAAACTCATTAAGGATATCATTAGTATCGGACCTTTATAGAAACTGATTAAACGAAAGACTTCACGACTAAACAGAACATATTTATTTCCCACGGAAAGTATACGCTTAAGAAATTTTCAGAATATTAAGTGGCGACAGGACCACATATTGACTGCTATGGAAAAAGGAACTTTTGTTCTCGGCTTTTTATTGTGCAGAGTCGATTCTTCATCGTTATCAAACAAACATACTACGTCAATCAAACTATACATTAATTTGAATTATCGCTATCAAGTCCACACAGTTTAAACGGGGAAGGTAAATACAAAGAGTGCATTCGTTAAAACGAACATCAAGTTAGAAAGTCTTGAAATGCACAAAACGATTAAATTTTTTATAATTCAAATTACAATTATCAATAACTACGGGATACATAACACGGGCAGAACCACGGCCTCCTATTTTCCGTACAGGCGCTCTTACCAACTGAGCAATACGGGAGAATAATTTTTTTCTGTCGTAACTGATACATATTCCCCGAATCTAAGCTTTTTATCTTATTTTACAAATCTAGAGAGCCAAATATTCACAGCAACAGAACTAGACCGAGAATTAACGCTTATAATTGTAGGGTCTATTTTAGGATCTATTTTGTATTCTATCTTGGGGTCTATTTTTCTCTGTATGTCTCCCGTAGTTATTGATAATTGTAATTTGAATTATTTAAAATATAATCTTTCGGTAGTAAGAAAAACCACCAAAAACTTATAATGAGTGATAAAATCTGAATAAAGCAGTGCACAATCCAACAATTCACACAATGATAACTTTTTTGTGTTTTAATATTTATTCAATTTTTACAAATATAATAGCTTCTTGCCAACTAAACTAATAATTCTCTTGCAACGCAGCCCTGTCCTCATAGTAATAAAATTCTTAAGTTCCGAACAAGAAGCATATAAGCCGTTATTCTATTTTATGTCTTATACTTCTCCGTTTCCATTTCGTTCTTTTAGTTTTACTTAAAATATTTCAATTTAAATCAAATTATAATTATTATTAACTACGGGAAACAGACAAATCTTTAAAATATTTCCAAATATTTTGGTAAAATTATTATTACGCTTATCTTGTGAAATAATATCTAAGATAAGATCTAATATTTTTTTCTGCTTTCAAGAGCTATAATAGCAATGTCTTAATAACACCTTGCAATAAAATGAAGACTTACTGAAGGCTAATTGCAGCACTTAAAACTTTAAAATGAATGATATTTTATGCTAGTACATGACTAATACGATTGAATTTCGTTAATTCATTCGTTACATAACATTAAACGCACTTAAAAACTACAGTTAAATAACAATTACAGTCGTACAAAACGCATTTTTTTATTAGACGGTCATAGTTCATACACGAACTATACGCGTGCACCACGTATAGACACTAACAAAACGAAAAACAAGCTGAATCCGAGCAACATTGAAACAAACAGAATAAAAACTCGATCATAAAAAAAAAAAAAAAAAAAAAAAAATGATTTATCGTTCTCAAATGAGATACAACATCCAAACTACAACAAAAAAAGAATCATTAACACTAATTATACTCTTGTAATTAAACAAAAAAGTAACAATCAAATACTCAGATAGAACGTAATCAAAACAAAAGAGAGACTCGTCATAATAATACGCATGCGCGAACTCATTTGGTTGAACTATACGGAAGTGAAGCACTGTTTCTTCTAAAGGCAACTTAATGAAATACTCCTTTGATCGAATGAATGAGATTAGGGAGAAAAAAATTAAAAAAAAAAACATTAATTATAAACATTATCTAGACGGGTAGTGAGAAATCTTGTTTTCCATATCAACAATACTTGGAACGTGTTTCATTAAGTTTATGTCATTACTTCAACATTGTTTCTTTGTGGTTCAGGGATCTTTTTTATTTTGGATTTTATTCGTGATCTTTTTTTCTCTCTCCCTGCAAGCAATCAAAATAATTGAAATGGTTAATTTATCTGTTAGTACTGCATAAAAGGTACGCTTGCCTGTAATATAACATTTAAAATTAAAATTATTTTATAGTAATTATACCGATATTACCTTGTCCAGACTGCGCTGAACCGAACAGAGGAAACGAGCGGATAACATTGGTCTCTGCGCATGCCCAGAGTAAGATGCGCAGGCGCACTTTAGACTAGGCATGCGCAGACACCGATGCTCGGCTCGTTTCCTCTGTTCGGATCTGGCGTTTCGGCTGTTCTGGATGAGGCTTTATAAATGCTGACGGATATTTTATTAGGAGTACATCAGATTTTCATATTCAAGAAAAATATCAGATTTAAATTTTGATAAGTTTACATAAATAGAAAAAAATATGAAGATATGTAAATAATAACTACCCCACATATTTTAATTGCAGTCTATACCGTTTAGAGTTACAAAAACTTACTTGCTGTCAAAAATAAATGATATGATGTTTTACGACCGGTTGCCATAGAACTCTGTGATATCAGTTACTAAGCGGGGCGGAGTGGCGCTTCAAATGTAATCCGGTACTGGAAGTAACGATAAACTCAGGTAAAGTCAGGTAGAGGAAGAAAAATATGTAAATCCAACTACTAACGGAAATAATTTGCTTGATCGTTGACTCACCTTAACTATCTAGTTCGGCGGGTTTTTAATGCAAATATAGGGTCATGTCAGATCCATTATAGGTTTATAGTCATAAAAAAATTGTTTAAGTTGTGTATGTATATTTATTTTATGATAAATAAATTAATGTGCAATAATAGGACACATACCTTCCTTGCTTGATAATAAAACACATAAGTATAAATAAAATTATTATATTGAGACAGATTTAAAAATATAATAACGAATGAAGTTGATCTGGAGGTGCAAAAAAATAAAATAAAAAAATTAAAAAACTATAAAAATAGTAATAATAATAATATATACAGTTTACTAAATAAAATAAAAACTAAATAAAAACTAAATAAACTTGGTGTACAACAACATAAGTGATGTAGAGAGAAGATAAAAGCAATGCCACAAATAGCAAGTAAAAAATTGAAAATGGCGTTGTGTGTAGGCTTCCTTAATTTCGGTGGTATTGTGAACATGAAATTAACTAGTGATGCGGTGCATAAAGAACTCGCGTAGAAATGTGTTTTTATATCAGCCAAGCCGTAATGCCTTAATATGTTCTCAATAATGATATCAGGATAATATTTCAGCGAAAACCTGGCATTCTTATTCAACCTGAAGAAAGCATTAAAATGATTTTGTCTATTAACTTTATTTAATAATATTATCGCAGGCTCGCAACACTCGCCTGTTTATACAGTATTTTTATATAATCGGCAGTATTTATATATGGCTCGCTGCACTCGCCAATTTTATTCAGCATTTGTAGTCAATATTTATTAAATTGTTATATTAGGCTCGCTACGCTCGCCTGTTTTTACAGTCTTTTTATATAATCGGCAAAATTTATATATGGCTCGCTGCGCTCGCCTATTTTATTTGGCATTTGAAGTCAATATTTATTAAATTGTTATTGTAGGCTCGCTACGTTCACTTGTTTATACGGCATTATTTCATAATTATTATTCAATGTAATTAATGTAGGCTCGCTATGCTCGCCTGTTTTTACAGCATTTATATATAATCGGCAGTATTTATATATGGCTCACTGCGCTCGCCTATTTTAATCTGTATTTGTAGTCAATATTTATTAAATTGTTATATTAGGCTCGCTACGCTCGCATGTTTTTACAGTATTTTTTATATAATCGGCAGTATTTATATATGGCTCGCTGCGCTCGCCTATTTTATTCAGCATTTGTAGTCAATATTTATTAAATTGTTATTGTAGGCAAGCTACGCTCACCTGATTATACATTATTTTCACGTAATCAATATTTAATACAATTAATGCAAGGCTCGCTACGCTCGCCTGTTTTATGTAGCATTTTCTAGTTAATATTTATTAAATAAGGTTATAGTAGGCTCGCTACGCTCGCCTTTTTATACGGTATTTGTTCGTAATCATTATTCAATATGATTAATGCAGGCTCGCTGCACTCGCCTGTTTTTACAGTGTTTGAACAAAATCACACACATTCGAAGTTCACATTTAAACAAAAGTTATGCATGTTTCTTTCAGTATTTGTAGTAAATATTTATTAAATAAAGTTTGTGCTAAAGTTGGCCACTATCTTGACAATAATAATATGTATATGTAAAATTTTAATAGTTAGGTATTCCTATACTACTCTTTAAGACTTTTAAATATATGTATATCATATCACACTGACTAAAAACTTTTTAACTCCACCTTATTGGCCGCCATCTTGAAAAAAATCAATTATGAAATTTTAATTATTATTGAATCTTTTCCTTCTTTTATACTTCTAGATTAATGTAGGTATAACATGGAATGAAGAATATTTTTTTTAATAGTCCACCATATTGGCCGCCATCTTGAAAATATTATGTGGAAAATTTGAATACTTACATATTCCTTTCCTACACTTTAAGACCTTTAAATTGATGTATAACATGTTATTGGTCAATTTTTACTCCAGTTATCGTTGGACAAACAACCATACAAACACACAAACTTTTAAAATCCCAAGTCTCCGAAATAACTCGCTACGCTCGTTCAATTATTCGCAGGCGAACTTCCCAACTAATGAAATTTTGATATTTCTCAATTTACTTCAAAATCGCGTGGACAATAATTAATAGATGTCCTCAAAGTGTTATTAATTTTTGTAATATTTACTCCAAAAAACAAAGTTTGCCAATTAGTGTGGCACATAGCATCCTCACGTCCTATCTTGTATACTTAATTGATTTTATGCTTTTACAACCTATTAAAGACAAATTGTTAAAATTTTCCCAGCGGTTTTAGATCAATCAAAATTTTTTTGATGTTTACATGAATTATATAATATCAATTTAGCAAATTTAAAGAGGGCTACTTCCAACAAACTATCAAAAATTCATAAAAAAATCAGATTATTACTTTGGAAGATATAGTTGTAAATAAAGGTATATTTGTGTGCATGTGAAAGAGACGCAAATAGGCTCAGAAGGATAATACCTTTATGAAACCAACAGTAGGCTAATTATGATTTACCACTTAAATTTCATTAAAATCAGACGAGTAGTTTTTAGTATATATTAGTTCACAAAAATTGAGCGACAGACTGGCCGATTGACAGACAAAACCGAAATCCCTCCCCCCCACCTGTCCCCCCTGATGTCTGAAACAGGTTTCGGTCTAGGGTTTTTTTTTGTTTTTTTTTTTTAAATCAGAGACATATAATATTTTCATCATTCAGAACGATCGCATAATTTTTGTTTACTGTTGGTAAGCTCGGAAGCAAAAATAATTCTGAAGAAAAAGCATTAAAATATTAAATTTTAGACAGCAAATATTAAATTGTATAATTTATTACCCCTGAAGACCCTCAATTATAAAGAAAAACATATATAAATGAAAGGGGACAACACAGAGGAAGGAATAATGTAAAATATTAAATTGGTATAGAATAAAAATATTGTAATGGATGTCAGGTTGGCTATCCGTGTTCTGATCAGTAATTAGGACTCAAGAAGGAAGATCAACAGAATAACTAGATTTCGTGACTCGTAGCTTCTACAAACTACAGGCAACTTGAAAATTCATTTTTCTTAGCTTCATTCCATTTCTTCACTAGGTCTACAGTCTACAGTCTGGCATAACCGCACTCAACTAGACTTGTAATACCTCTTCACTTTTATATAGTTATATCACTAGTATAAAATTAAAGCAATCTATCTTACTTTTTTTCTTGGCTAAGATTTTTAGTTCTAATATTTAGCCTTTTTTTGTTCATTATTATACAACTTTTCTTTTTTAACTGATAATGGTACCTGTTATGAGATCTAAGATTGAAAGGTTATTATTATTTATGAAAAATTATAACTTAAACTAAGTATCTAAGTGTTTTTCGGCGATGACCCAGTTTTTCTAAAATTTCATTTTTGCTCTGAACACTTCACGATTATAACTTTAAAAGCTTTTACCTAAGCATCTCTATCTTAGTCCAATATTTTGGTCTCGGATAAGGCTCACACTATAAGTATACAACTCATGTGAAAGACAACAAAATTAAATTAATTAATCTGGAGTAAAAGAGTCTATTAAGGAGTGGCTTACTTTTACGACATTTCGAACCGTTCTTGAATCATTCTCAAGCTAAAATCATACTACCATTAAAACATTAAAATTGTATACATNGTATGGTTAATGCAAAAAAAATAAAAAATAATAATAATAAAATAAAATGAATAAATAAATAAAAACTCAAGTTCAAACTCAGTTTTAGAAATAAAGTCCTAAATTATTGTAGGAACAGCTAAGTTCGATGTATTTCAAGGTGAGTAGTGAAGTTACTTTATTAAAAATTAAGAAGTACGTCGCTCAACTAAAAAAACTTTCTTCCACAAAGCCTTTCAACCACTAGTGGGTCATCTTCAGTTCTGATGAGAGAAGTCGAAATGCTTAAGAGAAAATCAGTGCAGGGGTTGAGGCGGAGGTTTAAATCTAACGCAACCACTCAGATTTCAACATGAAGTGGACGCATGAGGAGTTTCCAGCCTCTGTCTCTATACTTTAACACTGATATTTTATCTTACGCTTATCGTCTCATCTGTGCTTCACTGAAGATGACCACTAATGGTTGAGAGAAGGCTTTGCACGATTAAGTTACTTTAGAAGATAGACGTCTTTCTTTATTCTTAAGTTCATATGTATTTAGAATGTCCCCCCCCCCTAGACCTTGCCTCTGGATACGCCACAGCATAGGATTGCCACCGCAAAAGACTGTAACTACATATATAATATACAAATGCATTTCTCCTGGTCCTTTATAATGTATACTAAACCCACAAGACATGGGGGGCTTTAGCCTCCCTAGAACTTTTGCCCTAGGATCTATCAAGGTTCTGGAGATATTTCGCTGTTCCACAATAGATGGGACACCGAATCATTCTCAAGCTAAAATCATACTACCATTAAAACATTAAAATTGTATACATTTAGAAAATAATTACAAGATATAAAGAACTTATTATATGCTACGTTTTTAAATTTCTGTCGACTAAATAAAAAATCATGGTACTTTTTTACTTTAGCACCCCCCTATATTGTGTTATTAGTTATTTAGACAAAGGAACATATACAGACAAAAGAACATAACATATACATATACAGAGTAGCATATATTCCTTAGTCTAAATTACTCTTGACGAAGGAATATTTATTCCAATGTATGGAACAAAGGAATATCATACTTGTGTATACAGGGTGTCCCAGCTAATATGGAACATAATATGGAATATATCCGGAACCATGATGCATAGANGTTATAACTACGAATCCCCCCCCCCTCCGCCCAATCTAAACTGACTTAGAATGTCCCCCCCCCCTAGACCTTGCCTCTGGATACGCCACAGCATAGGATTGCCACCGCAAAAGACTGTAACTACATATATAATATACAAATGCATTTCTCCTGGTCCTTTATAATGTATACTAAACCCACAAGACATGGGGGGCTTTAGCCTCCCTAGAACTTTTGCCCTAGGATCTATCAAGGTTCTGGAGATATTTCGCTGTTCCACAATAGATGGGACACCCTGTATAATTGTAATCATATCCCTTAGTCTAATCAACTATTAAGATAAAGGAATATTAAATATAAAACTGCCTAAGGAGTCTCAATGTCTTGGGGGGACAAGACAGGAATTAGATTTATTTTCCGGGAAAAATATACATAGTTAGATTTGAATTTAAATGGACAATATTTTAGAACTTTTAAATAAAAGTCATCGGTAATGATTTTTATAAATGTTTTCACGTTTTTAAGATTTTATGGGGATTGGCGCCCTAAAATTTAAAGCTAAATTAGTTTCTCAATTTCGCCTTGGGGTATTCTTTTTCATTAATTGAAATCAGCCCAGTAGTTAAGATTTAGTGCGTCTGCGCAGATTTCAGACGGATTTGTTTTTTTTTTAAGTGTAAAAACACTTAATTGACTTAAGAGTCATAAAAAAAGTGAAAATATATCATCATCTCAAAATAGAATTTTCGCGCTATCGCTATACCTTTTCTTTAAATTTTCTACATAAATTTGAGAAAGTAAAAATGTGTAGCTAAGATATTTATAAATAATTAAAATAAACACTATACCTAAATTCAGAAAGTATACATTTCAATTTGATCTAGGTGACATAACATATTGCTTATTTATTGACCTTATAAGATAAGCATTTTAAATAACCAACATGTGGCCATTAACATTAATAAATTGTTATATGTACTAGATATTTTAGGGTAAAATGACAAAAAATATTTAATAATAAGAGTTCAATCATGAATAAGATTAAGATTAAGATCAAGGAAGGGTCAAAATATCGGAAAATGAACCTCATATTCCTTTATGGCTGCAACTACTAAAAAATGGAAAATACAAAAAACAAGTTACTCATATTTATTAAAATAGAATATTATTAGAACAGTATTATTATTATGAGATGTAAAGAGAAATTTCCATAACAATAAGATAAGCCATTAAGAGATGAGAAGAGTGCTTGTCAATATCACCAAATAAAGGAAAGTATGGTTAATGCAAAAAAAATAAAAAATAATAATAATAAAATAAAATGAATAAATAAATAAAAACTCAAGTTCAAACTCAGTTTTAGAAATAAAGTCCTAAATTATTGTAGGAACAGCTAAGTTCGATGTATTTCAAGGTGAGTAGTGAAGTTACTTTATTAAAAATTAAGAAGTACGTCGCTCAACTAAAAAAACTTTCTTCCACAAAGCCTTTCAACCACTAGTGGGTCATCTTCAGTTCTGATGAGAGAAGTCGAAATGCTTAAGAGAAAATCAGTGCAGGGGTTGAGGCGGAGGTTTAAATCTAACGCAACCACTCAGATTTCAACATGAAGTGGACGCATGAGGAGTTTCCAGCCTCTGTCTCTATACTTTAACACTGATATTTTATCTTACGCTTATCGTCTCATCTGTGCTTCACTGAAGATGACCACTAATGGTTGAGAGAAGGCTTTGCACGATTAAGTTACTTTAGAAGATAGACGTCTTTCTTTATTCTTAAGTTCATATGTATGATACATGTATGATTGCTAATATTAAATTCACACTTGAAGTATAGGCGATAGAATTTTTCATTTTATACTCCCATTAACGACCAAAAAAAAAGAAGATAATTCAGTCTTGTTTTATTGGTCATCATCATCAGCTCTAACTTCAAACCAAACCTATTGTGCAATAAGTTATTACAAATGCTATTATTAATTACATAACATTTATTTAAAATGATTAAAAGTATAAGTGATAAATAAAAAAGAACCCTAGAGCTACAACCATTAAACATTTAAAACCGTCACAAAATAAAAACAAATAAACATCATTATTTAAAAAAAAAAAAAATAATATCAATCCAGATGTTACGAACTTTTCGATCTAAAAATTTATGTATTTTCAATTGCACGCGTCGAATATTAAAAAAAAAAAACCTTCTCGCGTATGACTTAAAACGATCATTCTGACCTCAGTCAACAAATTTAAAGGCTATCTTGAGACATTATGAATAATGATACTGTTTAAAACAAGAAAAAAACATTATTATATCAAACAGTGGCTTTATATCAACTCCTACAAGCCCTTACCGATAATAGACATCGAAACTTTAAGTAAAATATAGTGCAAAAAGCATAATATTGCTTAACGTAATCCTTAAGGCTTTTATAAAGCTTAACAGTCCTGCGTAATTCTTAAGCCGCTCCTTCAGTTAACATTTCAGCTACCCCCAATCTATTATTTCAAGTACTTCTATGATTTTTTTTTCATGTCTCATACTAAACTTACCTTGAATATATATATATATATATATTTAATTTTTTATAACAGTTATAAAAAATCAGTACAGTTATTTTTTTTTATAGATATATTTCAAACCCTATTCGTTTTTTTTTTAAACTTGAAAAAGTGATTCAACAAACAAAAACACTATAAATAATCCTAATTGGATATCTAGTGAAGTTTTTACTAGTTTATTGCAAGCACTGGTGCGTAGAGATAACATTAAAAATAAATAAATAGAGCTAAAATGCGCGGTGGCTTCATGTAAGATACACGTGTTGAAACAATAGGGGTTAAAAAGACGTTTATAAAGCCGCATGCTAACCGTTTAAACTTATTGTCCCTCTACTTTAGATTCACAACTTTTCAATATAGTGTATCATTAAAAACCTATATAAAGAACAAAAAAAGTGTTAAATCTATAAGTATTATTATTGTTAACCCTGGTTTTTCTCTTAAACGGGTAACATATGATCAAATCCTAAAAAAAGAAAAAATAATAATAATAATAATAAGCTTACTACAAACTTTCTGATAAAATAAGGGTATGTATTTATTATATTTATTTCGAATATACAACGCATTTTCGCTCGAACTTTAAATTATGCCCTGATTTGGTTTTCCAATTTTTTTATTTTGTAAATGATCTCTGAGATATGGTCCTGAATTGGTAATTTCTTAGTAGTTTTTTCCAAGAACTTGAAAATAAAAAGGGAAAATATACACATAATACACGTAAATAAGGCCAATTTAAGTAGTTATTTTTGCTCTAGTTCTAGTTTTTTTTCACCGTTTGTTCGTGACTTTAAAATTTAACAAGGTACCTAATTTAATAATATCAGTGTTAGATAATTTGGTTATAGTTTGAATGAGTACATATTGTATGATTCAATGCGTTTCTTTTTGGTCTGGTTTAGTAGAATGACATCATAAGTTGGAAAGTCGTATGATTATGATCTATGAATTATGCATTTTTATTTCTTGATCATTGAGTGAAAATAACAACTAATAATAATGAGCTAAATGTGTCAACATTTAGTTAAACGTGTAATAATATGATAACTAATATATTCACTTTTAGTATCAAAATAAAATAAAAATATCATAGAGCATTTCTGGAGCTCTGTATAAGTTAAATTATTTAATTGAATTATATACTTGATTTACTTGATTTTTATGTTTCCACGATCGACCACGTCCGGATTTATTTTTATCCCATTGTTTTTAGTTTTTCTGCTAAAATAAAATATACAACAAGCACAAGAGGAGCATATATATTAAAAATCAAATTAAGAGGAAGATGAAGATCAAATGATCTTGGTTCGATCAATCACCTTGGTGTTCTTATTCACATGGCTCGTTAATGATCGCACCATACTCGCTTATGTGGCACATTGTAAAGTGGTGTGAAGTGGCTAAACTCTACCACGGGATAAGTAAAATGGGACCAAATAAGGTTCTAATTCCTTTTTGATCTGTCCTCACCATCTAACATTACCATTACCTATAAAACCAAAATAATATGCGTTAGTATACTTAAAAAATACTTATTATTTTGATTAATATAGAGTAATTTTAACAAATTGTTAAGATTTAGTACTTAAATAAAATGATAAAGGTTAGTATTTAAACAAACTAATAGTAAGACAAACTATAACGTGAAGATGTACATAAGGTGATAAGACAAACTATAACGTGAAGATATACATAAGGTGATAAGACAAACTATAACGTGAAGATATACATAAGGTGATAAGACAAACTGATAAAGATTAGTCAAAAATAGACGAAACTGGTAAAGGGAGCTTTGCTAACCTACACACTTCGATTATCTCAGTAAAAACAATTCAAGTTCAGAAGCAATCTTCATAAAACAAATAGCTCTTTAATAGGAAATAATAGTTCTTTTTTTTAAATAAATATGTAAAGGCATATGACAGTTGTATTAAAAATTTCTACTTAATAATGTTAATGTAGGCTGGAGCACCTGTAAGAAGAAATCTCACCTACAATATGAACCCGCATATTGTACCAGCCGGAGAAGTACGGTCCCAGATCCTTAGATAGAGATCTTATCTGTTGAATTAGGTTCGGTAGTCTACAGTCAAGATGGTACTGAATAAAGATATTACACATAAATGTCTTCCCCTCTGCTTAACCCGCATATTTGTATATACGATTTATGTACTTATATTCTGTCTAGAACAAGTAGCGTGTACAAACCATGTAATAATAACAGACATAAACAAATACTAGATTATTTCTTATAATAAAAAATCGGTCTGACAAACTCGAATGAAACTTTCTTATAAACCTGCGCATAAATATCGAATATAAATCCAGAAATATTCATTTTAACTATATTACCTACTATATAAAATTTTTAAAAGTGGTAAACAGGTTTTAAATTTTCTCAATTTTGCGTCGAAGTACGAGTTTAATGAACAAGAACCCCAATTTTCATCGATATTGCCCCAGTAGTATAAGGCTCACTCGTCACATTAGTGAAACCCCTTTTTAAGAACCAAGGAACCAAAAAACGTGTAAATCCATCAACATATCAAAAACGAATATCTAATCCATTTATACGTTATATAAAATTTAGATCTTAACTTATCCTATTATATACATATATAGTACCTATTATATACATAAGGTTTTATTATATAATTGAAGATAGACTGACCCGCACTACATAAAATTGTTGCGGGACTAAACTAAAGGCCTTTTGATTCTAATTTTAGCGGACAATAAAGAAGAAAGACAATTAATTAAACCGGCTATTCCAAATATGTTTATTTTTTTATCTCCACCACACCCAGCTGTTTCTTTATCTGTATTCTCTTTTTATTTTCAGCAAATCTCTTTCAATTCTTCATTACCTTATTCAATTCTGTTTGAACTAAGTCCAGGTGTATCAGGCGTCACGTAATAACTAAAATACAATTTATTCTACTGCGTCAATTATGTTATCGTAAATTTGTAAATATACAATTATTTATTTTTATTAGATCATTCATTCGAACCTGTTTTAAAGCCAAGTACATATATGTTATATAGTATCCAATTTTAATTTGTGTACTTGATTTTGGTACTCATTTAGAAACAACAAATAATAAATATAGTCGATTAAAGGGGACCATCGTTGACGAAGTGGTTTGTGCACTCACAACTCCAAAGACTGAAAAATACGTCTAATTACCGACAAAATTCGGTGACTTTGAATCCTAGATGGTGAGACATGTGTCAAACTGATGAACACATGATGTAGATAAGTAAAATAACCGGATCCTCGTCCTGTAATCGCCATCTTGTAATAATCATTGTTGATCGAGACGTAAAAGAAAGAGCAACAAATAAAAATAAATAAATAAATGAGAATAAAAAAACAAACTAAATTGTCATTCCATATTAGCTTTGATTTTTCTTGAAAAATTCGTACGACACTTTGAACAATAAGCTACTCATTTATCTTACGGTGCTGGGTTAACACCGAACCTAAAGGGTCCTTCCTAAGAATCGAACCTGCACCATTTGCAGGAAAAATTATTTTAGTACTACTAGGGTAGGTACTATATAGTTTGTCAACGTAAAATACATCGTTAATAAGTTCTTTTATCTACGACTTGCATTTTAAGTGGACTTTACATTGCTAATAACAGGGAGGGAAGTGTTACTTCCCTCCCTTGGGAGTAAAAAAACAATCATACCAACTTAAAAGTTATTCTTTTAGGTAAATTTTAAGTATTATGTAGGTAGAAATGTTTTTTTAGCTGTTTAGTTTACTAATTTTTCGGGAAGGTTACTTTAGGTTATCTTTAGGTTACTTTGTATTATCATACACAGTCTTTAAATTAAAAAAACAAACTAAACGTAATTAAATTAAAAACGTATATTTAGTATAAATTTTTTTATTTTAATAAATCAATTAACTAAATATCAGTGTAAGGTGTTTAAATTACGTGAGTTTGTAGGTAAAACTTGTATACCTACAAACTTAATAGCTATTACCCATGGTGCACTAGTCGCAGATAAAATTTAATACGCAACATGGATCGAAGTATTTCTGCTCTCGGGATTATCTCCCTCGGCA
>KZ651148.1:815988-851295 GCA_001010745.2 Gerris buenoi | reverse complement strand
GCAAACTTTTAGTGGGGGCCCCTCTGTTTCCCTTCCAGGAGCCCCCAGGGGCCCCCAGATCCCCGGGGCCCCCCGCACCGCGGGCCCTGCGGGCCCGTTATCGTCGCCACTGTCTCTCACTCTACTAAGTGGAGAGGGTATAGGGCACTATCTGGACATAGTGCTAACTTATTCTTAATTCTCTGGAGGTAAACAGCTACATGTCCGTATAGTGCTCTTTACCTCCCCAGCATGATGGTTCATAGTACTTTTTCCAACTGGCTAAATCCGTGAGTAGATTTAGGACAAAGTGCCTTGTACCTCTCAAAAAGGGGGAAAAAGTAAATAGGAAACTGTTAAAACCTCAATTTCGTAAAAAATGGAGATAGTGCCCTTTACCTCCCATACACAGATATATGTTTTAAAGTAAAGAGGACGATTCATTATCTTAAACAAACAACATAGTATTTGTTTTAGGGGTTCGTCTAATATGCAAAAAAAAAGTATCACTAAGTACATTTTGATATGATTATACCATGTATTGAGTATGCAAAATAGAATTATAACAGGTATTTATGTAAAGTGTATTTATTATAACAAAAACCAAACAATGAATAAATAAAAATGTATATACATACACCATTGTTTTCCAACAGGTATTTTTTTTCGATTCTCTCCTACGCCTTTGCCTCACATTGGCAATGATTCATGGATAAAATTCTAAGTAGAGGAGACAAAAAAGTTTTTTTTTCTACTTGCCTTTGTCAGGTTTATAGTGTTGTTTAGATATCAAAATCACATAAATGGGGGATGAAATGGATTTTATTTGATACTTTTTATATTATATAGTTTAAGTAACAAGTTCAGCCATAATAGATTGTTAGTGCAAGGACATAAGGCATATATTTTAAAAACAAAGAAAAAAAAGAATAAAATTGTTATTTCAAGTCCTTCGAGCTCAATTCCACCGACTTACATCGTATTACAAGACAGAATATTGTCGTAATTTATGTAATAAAACTGCTATTTTTGAATTTGTGACAAGTTATTCTTTTCTTGCGACTAAACAATTCCGCACTTGTTTGTTATTTTTTTCTTTTAGTCTTGCCTCTTTTGAATTTCATTGTCTTGTTTCATTGTCTGAATGTGGTTTACAATAGAAAATACTTGAGTATTTACATGTACGTACATCTATATAAATATATATACACACACATACATGTATAATATTGTAATTTGTAGAGACTTGCAGGGAGAGTTGTCTGTATTTGAATGACATCATTGTCTCCCAAGTATATTTCCAGACTACTATTAAAGTGTTTTTTGTCAAATCAATATGGAATAAGTTAAAAGGCGAAATTATTTATTGATAGATTTGTCCATTAATAAATATATTTATAAGCGGAAATAGCTACTTCAATAGTAACGTATATGTTCTTATGCGTCATTTGTAACAATACATTATTACAAATCATAAATGCTATTAGAAGGAGAGACCAATTTTAAAAATTCTGTTTGAGGTAACGTTTCTAAAAGGATAACGTATACAATATAGCATATTGTCATTCTGGACAGAAACAAATTAATCTGGGTATTGAACGCATTTTAACTCTATAGTAAATCCTCGTATAGAAAGCAATTATTTTGATGGCGCCAAATTCGATTTTGAGATTTTGATAGTAAAAAAAAAAAAACACTACTAGCCTAAACCACTAAGCCGATTTCGATTAATTTGGAACATATGTTCAATAAAATCCTGAGGCCAAATCGATACATGATTTTTAACTATAAACTTAAGCCTAGGCCCTCAAAAAATGTGAAAAATAAATTTTACAAAATAGTTGAAACCGGTTTGATACTAAAATTCTAAAATACAGTCCATTTAAACAAGAATCTAGCCGAAACAATCCAATTTCCAAGATATTGATGAAAATAATCGATTTATAGGCCAGTCATTTGGTACATTAAAGTCGTAAACTAACGGCTTGTATACGTTGTTAGGAGCACTACGATCAGTATTGTATATCCAAGTTAGCAGCTTCGAAAGACCTGTGCTAACTTCCTAGCACTCGAAAAACCACGAACTTTTTGCACTGGTTGCGGATTTTTCACTATATCTCCTAAACTATGAGTTTATGAAACATTTTCATGAAACATGTTATTTAAGTTATGTTTTTAAAGTAGATTAAATTTTCTACAAGTTGAAGACAGAACCTGCTCTGCAATTTTAATAGTTGCCAAGATACATCCCTACAAAAATTGGAAATTATTTTTAAAAAAAAGAAAAAAAAAAGAAAAAAAAAGTGAAATATTAACATTTGGTCAACTTTGACCACGAAATCGGAGGAAACACATATTTTACGGGTAAATTCATGGGAGAATATATAATTTGCTTTAATGGAAGCACAGAACGACGTCTGTAGGTCTGATAGTTTCCCCACAATGCTTAAAAACTGAATTTTTCGCAAATTTGCTCTGTTAAGTTCTCACGAAAGTTTGAGGGTAGTTTCAAAGGCAAACCCAAGTACCAAGTAAAAAAAAATATAATAATGTATTTACTATGTGATTAATTTAACATGTTTATTTATTAATATATACAGTATGTATATGTGTATGTATATGTGTATATGTGTACAAGAGATATTGTTGTGTTGAAGTTAATTTTTTCCGGTTTGAGGTTGGTTGTAAATTGTCCGATTGTGTTTGAAAAGTAGGTAGTGGTTCGTCGACGTTGTCATTGTCTTCTTCTACTTCGGCAAGAGCAAAATTTTCAAAGTGACTAGCAAATTTGGCCCTCTTTTAGGCAGGCACAACAGCCTTTCTTGCACTCGTAAGATAGAAATTTCAGAAGGGGGGGGGGGGGGGGATGCAACATCGCGCATCATTATTGTTGAAATGATTCCATTGAGTTGCATCTTTTTCTGCCCCCAATAACTTCTGAACTTGGTGGTGAGTTTGGTAGAAGTGAGATGATCCTTTGGAGGCAAACATGTAAAATCAACTTTAGCGGACGCGGCTGTTTTCACCAAAATTTTATAGCGCAGGCTAGAGGGTATCCTCAGTGTATTCATCTCTATACAAAACTACTAAGCACTTCGCTCCGGCATCTGCAATGGCTTGGTGGGTTGAAGTTGGTTGGAGGAACACTTCAGCTGTGGTGATGAGTTGAGTGTATTTCTGATAGGGCTCAACAGTTCAGTTTGTTCTTCCCATACCAGAAAAGAGCAGAGGTGGAGAAACAAACAGGTAGAGTTAGTTCCAAATCTCTACTATAGAATGAGGTTGACGAATTTCGTTAGGAGCTAGAGTCACCTCTGCTACTTTTATGGAAAAACCGTTCTTCACAGCCAATCTCAAACCATTGAGAAGGACGAGGGGGTCTCTTGTCTCTCGGCTGCTTGCTTCGTCTCGATTCCCTGGCATTGGAAGGCGGAGCATATCAGAGTAATCAGTGGTCATTTGTTGCTGTCGTTGGCCAGCCACTTCTTTTGGACTTATTTTTATTTTAGTTGTCTCCTCAAAGATGAACCAAGGCCCCTTCGGCAGTTTTTGTGTTCTTTTTTGTCTCATCCTCAGGATATCCGGACTGACTGAAGGTGTAGGTAAGGTACCCTGCGACAATAATACCCCTCAAAGACTCGTAACACCTTGAGCAGTAAGTAACTCTTATCCACCACAACAAACGTGTAGTTTCCTACTGAGATGTTTTGAGGGAGCAGTGTGAAAGCTGAGTAGAACTATGGTGCTTTTTTTTTGGATATACGAGACTCTTCTCGCATGTTGATTTGTGATCGATTGGCCAAACAAAGGAGAAAAGAATGGTCGCTCAATAAAAATATTCCTTTGTAACCAAGATAAATTTAGTAAAAGAATAATAAAGTGATAAATTAATATATAGGAATTAAAAATCTTCTCTGTCTTCTGAGAGCAATGCATGTTCTCTTCTGAAAGTAATGCACGTTCTCTTCTGAAAAAAATGCAATGAGGCATGGAGCCAACTCGTACTTAAAATGTTCATTCAACTCTTTGTCCGACTGCTTCTTGATGATACACAAACGCTGGAAGATAATCGGTTGCTCTATATCCACACGTTTTACTCTTACTTTGATGAAAGTGCTCTTTGATGCCAAAGTTCGCACTTCTCCGCGCAAAGTTCTTTCCGCTTGAATCACTTTATGCGAAAAACTTGTATAATCACATTTGAAAAAATTTACGTGTGTTGCATACCCCTGAAATTGTCGTGTGAACTCAGCAGGGCAAATTTGCAAAAAATGCGGTTTTCCTATTTTTTGGATGTTAAAGCATTGCGAGGAAACTCTCAGACGTCGTTCGATCTACAGACGTCGTTCTGTGCTTAAATTAAAGAAATTTATATTTGCTACAACTTCTCGTATGAATTCGCGTAAAATAAGTATTTTCCCCAATTTCGGAGTCAATAGTTTACCAAATCTTAAAATTTTATTGTTTTACTTTTATTAAAAAAAAAATTTGGGGGGGGGGGGGGGCTAAAAATTAGATAAGAAAAGTTGCTAAGGATAGCATCATTACAGCACACGATATAGGACGCAAGGAGTTTTGAATTAACACACTATTTTAAAAATGTTTATACACTTTCTCCTTAATACCCAAATTTGATTAAAAGTTTATAACGTATAAATATTATAAATAGAAACATGAAAATCTTAAAACATTTGTTTATCAATAATTAACATTAATTTTAGATTATGTGTTGATTTAAATTCATTTTACGTAGGATATTTAATTATAAGTGCTTTCGATTATTTTATATTTAAGGAATAATCACATTATTTTTTGTTGTTATGTGTTGATTTAAATTCATTTTACGTAGGATATTTAATTATAAGTGCTTTCGATTATTTTATATTTAAGGAATAATCACATTATTTTTTGTTGTTCTTACATAAGCTTTCACATTAGTTACTTGGTTTCCTGTCTCAATCTCTGAATCATCTTCTATTGTGTAACTTCATTAAAGAAAAAATAAATAAGCATATAATAAACAAGTATAAATAGAAATTCGAGGACAATGAAAATAAAATAAAATAGTCTAGACAATAATAAAGATTTTTAAATTAAATATAAAATACAATCAAGCGAGAATGAAAGAAAATATAAATATTAACATGTATCCTTTATTTACTCGAAGGAATTGTAAAATAATAAATAATTAATTAGAATAAGAAAGAAAGAAAGAAGAAGAAGAAGAAAAATTCAGGTTGTCCTAATATTATAGCAATCACTTATCTTTTGTTTGTTAGTAAATAAGAAATAATATATAAGAAAAAAATCAGGAGTAGGATTATTTTCGGGATTTTAATTTAATTTTATTTCAAGATAAGCATAGATTGTATTCAACAAGACAATGGAACGTTGATAGTTATAAATACAGACGACGGGTTATAAATATAGGGAATAAAGAAGGATAAAGAATAAAAAAAAGGTGTGAAGTACAAGAGTGTCTGATCTCATACAATAAACTAACTCCTTAATATGGCGCCTAAAATCCTCGGAATAATTTGATTAAAACAAGAACTCAACCGGAAAAATGTAAAATAGTAGATAATAAAGAATAATGATGGAAATGCATTGAATGAGAAGACAATTTCAGTTTCTTTCCAGACGAAAAAGAAAAGCTATAAATTTAGATTAATTAATTGCGAGAAAATATTGATTTGTATGAAAGAGTTAAAGATTTTATCGCATGTTGATTTGTGATCGATTGACCAAACAAAGGAGAAAAGAATGGTCGCTCAATACAAATATTCCTTTGTAACCAAGATAAATTTAATAAAAGAATAATAAAGTGATAAATAAATATGTAGGAATTAAAAATCATTGGAGTCTACAACATAGAATCGAGTACGAACTAAATCATCAGGGGTTATATAAAAAGGTTGATCAGCTGTTTTTGACCTCTGGTCAAAAATATTATTAAATAACGACTATTCGGGAGAAGGTACATTTCTTATCATCAATCATCAGTCCTACCACTAATTGCAGATTACCGCTAATCACTGTTCGTTTGGTCTCCTAGGGCATACGCAGTAAGTTATTATCGGTTACTACATTGCCCCAGTTTTAAATTGTTATCCAATTTCGTTTGAGATGGAACTTTGGCCTCACAAGAAGGTAATGCTAATTTCTAAACTTCAGGTAAGTCATCCCTATATTTTTAATAAGTTAATATCCGTTATATAATTATAATACCTTTTTTTTGTGGACCCAGGTTTGTCACATTAGATTGGGTACGACAGGTAAAACTATACGCTATTATGGACTCACCTGTAAAAAAGAGAAAGGAAAAAAAATCAATTAGTAGGTACATAACCAATAAAAATAAATTATGTTAATTTTTAAAATAATAATGTTTCCTTGGGCACAGAGACTTGAGTTCTCAAAATTATAGTTCAACTTATAAAAGCTATTAATTCTAGAGTAAGCGAGCACAGTCTTGTACAGAGATAGATTGTCGCCTTAACATGCTCGGTATAATTTGCGATGTCCATGGTGCAAAGCCTAGTGTACAGCTAGACTCGACAGTCGTTGTAAAATCTTACTATAAATGCAACGTCCATCATCCAGAAGATGTTTGATATTTAGTCTACAGAGAACGTATTTGAGTCTATAGACTCAATAGACTCAAATACGTTATTATTCTCTACAGTATAGAGAAATACTTGATAGTAAATATCATTATCAATTATTTAGCTTTGAATCAGCAGGAGAAAGAACCAGAAGTTGTTATACAATAACAATACTTATAGATAAAATGGATAATTTGTATTATTGAATTCTGTTCACATACATTAATAGTATTCGATAAGAGTATTATTGATTATAAAATACTGTGGATCAATCGAAACACAATAAGTACGAAAAAAGTAAGTATGTTTTGTGTATTGCATGTAGCACATAATCGATTTACAGTACAGGTGATTACTACCTCGTTACATAACGTCTTGGTTAAGTAATTCCATTTAAATATACTCGAGCATTGTTACGCTCCTACATAAACGGTCAAGATTCAGATGAAGACTCAGCACTGTGGGATGATCTTAAGCAGATAAAGAAGAATGAAATAAGCTACGAAGTTTCCCTTTTCCTTTCGGATATCTGTAGAACGGAATCATTTCAGTTCGAGGGGGATCAACGTTGGGATCAGGTGATTCCATAAAGTTATTCAAAGCTTTTTGGACTTGAAATGATTCGATCAAGACTGTTAAATAAGAGATAAAGAGGTGCCTGAGGATGTTGTAGACCGCTAATCTAGTGTCTTATCAAAAAATAGCATTACGAGAACAAGGAATTAAAAAACTATTCCGAGTCACGACTTTTTTGATTCTTTTGACTTGTTGCATATAAAGAAACCATCAACATTTCCGGTATTCATGAAGACTGATCGAAAACTAACTTAGTAGATAGATCTCAACTTCATGCTTCAGATCATTTTTTTATTTTAAATACTTAGATAAATATCGGATAAAAAACAAAACTTGTATGATCAAGAGCAATTCTCCTTCCATTTTTTTAGTACTTTAATTTTTTTTTTTTTAAGATAAAACAAGAATTATTCTTGTTCTTGAATTAAGAAATAAAGTGAGTCAAGTAAGAGGGTGTAAATTTTTTATTTTATTTTTATTTTTTTCAAGATTACTAAACAATTTTTGGATTTCAAAAACAGTAATAAAGCAAATAAATCCAGAAAATGAGATATTCATATATTATATTAATAGTCCCCACTCGATTATATCCTTTTCCCTTGCCCTTGGAAATAATTTGCTATCGAGCTTACAGAAGGCAATGGAAGCTTTGAGATTATTCTGTAGAACGATATTTTTTTATGGGGCAGATCAAAAATTCCTGGATAAAAACCAGTCTTAGTCTGTCAAGTCTCTGTCTATCAGTCTGTCATATTTTTTCGAACAAATATATTTTAAAAACTAGGCCCGATTATAATTTAATCGGTGTCGTAAGTGATATCTAGTCTATTATTAGTCCCATATTAATGTCCACCCTCTGCGCCCCATGATTCCGCGAGTGCTCATACTTGTTTAAACAAAAATATCTTAAAATTATTACTCATTTTCCAAAAAAAAAAAAAAAAAATTAGATGATTTGTTAAAAGTAGTCCACAGATGCTCCAATATTAATTTTAACAGTTTGTGCACATTTAATATTGAATAAAAATAAGTGTGACCCCACAACCCAACTCGAAATTTGATGATATCTAAGTCTTATGTGATTGTTCGTCAATACTAGGACGAGAGGAAGCTATGTGTTACACAAATTAGCAGACTGTTTTGATAAAGATACATAACTTATTTAATCACCAATGATAACCACAATCCGATATCCCGGGAAATATCTAATATCCGATATTGGAGAAAAATATATATATGTGACCCCGTTGTAAATGGAAAAACTTATATTTTAGAGTCCAACCAATTTAAATGATATAATTTGTTTCTATTTCTTTTAAAGGCGTACATTTTTTGTTTCTACTTCTTTACAGGCGTATGTAATGCAGGAATTTCTGTATCTTAATGTCTAATTTTTAGCGAATTTCCATTGGAAAAAATTCGCTAATGGAGCCACCCTCATGGCGGGAGTTGGACCCGGGAATGTGGCCAAAATACGTTTCAAGGGCCCCTGATCACGAAAAAATAGGTCTTATAAAACTTTATATATATATGTATATATATATGTATATATATATATATATATATATGTATTTCTAGCGGATTTCTTGTAAGCACGATAGCGCTCGAACGAATTGACGTATCAAAATGAAAATTGCACCGAAAAATCAAGCTCGTTGAGACGACGATCCCCTCTGAAAATGGGATATTTATGACGTCATTAACCCCTCCTAATGAGTCAGCAAATATTTTAAAAAATACAAAAAATCAAATGAGGTATCGCTTCTTATATTTTTTGGGGTCCTCAAACTAAAATAAATCCTACCGCGGGTATCCGCAAGCCGAGCGAATTTCCATTGGAAATTTGTAGTATAATTGTTGAGCAGTTTAAACTTCTTTCAAACTACTACGATTATACAAATACTACAAATTTCCAATGGAAATTCGCTCGGCTTGCGGATACCCGCGGTAGGATTTATTTTTTAATTATTGGTGGTTTAACAATAACAAATGAATTTTAAACTGCTTATCTCCACTTCGATATTGGTTATATAATTGAATTTGTCATTCATAAGTTTGTTGACTTAAATCTCCTCTGTAAATTAATTTTTAAACTTCAAACGGAATGACTAACAAATCTATAATACATAAAGGACGTTATAGTTAGTCTTCCTAAAATTTTGGAATAAGCAGTATTATAATACTTTCATAATGTTTATTATGCAATTGAAAAACAGTTGAAAATGTTTCAACTTAGGAGCATTATTAATTGAGCAAGAACTATTGGATACTATCAATTAGTTCTGTGAAAACTTTAAAATATATATACCTACCTATACTCTAAAATTTATCCGTTTATAACCTAAGATTTATATAAATCATTTATAATTTCTTTTTTTTATAGTTAAAAGGGGGAAATCTGATTTATGCAAGAAAGTAGAAAAAAATCAAAGGGTTTTTGTTTGCATATTATAATATGGATTTCAGCAACAATATTTATAAGCACAAATATGAATTCAGATTCAGGATGGTGGATCCAAAAAAATCCTTTATAAAAAAATAACCTGTATAATGCGTGAAGGTTATCCATCTCATTTCCTTAAAAAAAGAAAACACCTTTTGATTACGGACTCGATGGTCAGTTGTATTTTTAACCTGACACATATTTTAAACTTAGAACATAGAAGATTAATGGCCCACTGGGTACCATTATGTAGCATAGCCCAAGGTATTTATAATGGGCAGTGAAATGGTTAAAAAAAAAAAACAATTTGCATACAGAACATACTTCATAAAATCTGCAGAAGGAATAATATTTTGGCTTTTAAATGCATAGTTTAGACTCACTGGATTTATATCCAAGGGCAAGGACTAGGATTAGTTCGTGTCCTCGATGTGTTTAGTAGAGAAAAAAAAAGATCTTCGTCATGTTTTTTTGTCCTTAGGATCAGAAGATGTGACAAAAAGAAACAGGTAAAAGGCCTGGAAGGTAGGACCTGGCATTAGGGCGCGTGCCTCACGTCCAACCTAACTCTTTATAAAGGACATCCAAGACAATGAATGAGATCCTTTTTGTCCGTTGAAGGGCCACTGGCTAGCCCTTCTAGGTGGAGAAACCGCAAGGGTCCTTCCGATATATAAACTATCTTCACATAAGGAAATCTTCCTTCAAAGGCACCTTCCCTTCTACCTTTCTAAAATCGTCCTGAATAGGAATAAACTTTTATACAAAAATGTATTTTTTTTTCTATTGTGTAGCTACGTTTTTTTTATAAAGAAAAATGCGCAACACCATAGATACAATAGATGTTTTTGAACAATTTTTAACGGTTGTCTTCAAATCTTTGGTCAGATTTAGACAGCGAACCATCGGTCTTATGATTCCAAGAACTGGAGACGTAGGGTCACATTCTTACCATTTCATAACGTATATCATCACCTACCTTATAATGGCATCTTCCATTCTTAAACGTGATTTACTTTTCCTATATCAATTATAATTTTTAAACATGTTTTTATAATTAGCAGGTGAAGACCGTATCTTGAGAGCTGTCGCATTACACTTTGCTTTCTCTAATTCAGTTGGTTTCTTCATCAAAAAAACCTAGAAGATTAATAGTACATTACGCGTCGAGTGCGTAAAGTAGCAAAATGCAAAATGACGTTTTCGCACGAGTTGCGTACCGTACTTTATCTACGATTGTTGGATTTTAATAATAAATAGAGAGAAAAAAAATATTTCCTGTATGTAAGTTCGTATTTCTCTTTAGATAAAGATGACATTAATTCATTAGTTGTATTTTGTGCCAAATTAATTATTTCGAGAGGCGTATTTATTTTTCTCATTTTCGTCATAATTACAAAAATCACTCATTGTTTTTCACTAAAATCTCTATATAAACAGTTACTTTAATTAAACAAACAGCAAATTAGTTTTGTTAAATGTAAACAAACTCGCTAATCGTGCTTAAAGGTGAAGAATTCTTTTTTTACCGCCCTAGGGCGGAAAAAAGAGGAATTCTCCAGATTTATGAGACGCGCATGCGCAATGAAATACATATACGTAAAGAATCACTCTCTACGCATCTAAACAGAGATACAATGTTTATATTTCGTATGAATCGAAGATAAAATAATATTTTTAAACATATGCTCTTAAATACCAAGCATGGTACATATTTTTAAAATGTATAATGCTAAAAGGATTGCAACTTAAAACCAAGGTTATTTAATGACATATCTGGTGATGGTTTAAATCCCCGGGAAGAATGAGACATGCTTTACATTCATTATCACATCAAGTGGAAGTCACATCAAGAGAAGAGGCCAATCCTGTTCCGTCCTGTATTAAGAAGAAGGACGAAACTCGGGTTACATAGAACCAGCCCTATCCAACTAGTAGGGGGAGGGGGGCGGTACTATCATTTCCATGATGGTACTACACCATGACTGCCGCTAAAAAGTAGAATTAACTGAGTGAGAAAACCTGGATCTATTAACGGACTTAAATAAATTTTAACAAATAACAATTTATATCCCTTTAACACAGATAACTCGGGTTTGAGTGAGTTAATTGATGTTTGACAGATATTAAATCGGGTTGAGATCATGAAGGTAGGAAAAGAGGTGAGAAAAATATTTTTTTCTAATCTACAAATTGTAAAATGGCACATGTGTAAGCCACTGAAAATATATGCGCCACCTGCTTAATATTTAACTTATAATTCGTCTTCTAGTCAAGGTCCATCACAATCTTCAATATCTAACATTTAACTCGTTAAACAAAGATCGGGAATAACCGTATTATATTTATTTGTGTATTAAAGGAAAAATGAATGAATAAATCTTGGTCCTTGAAAAGACTAGAGGTAACGAATAACACAAGAAAAAACTGTGAATAAAAAAATGTAACAAGGGTGAGACAATAAGTTAATAAATATCTCATATAGATTTATCTGAAATAGATAAGAAATTGCTTATATCAATTTACATCAATTTGTAATAAAAGCATCTTATAATTATTTGATTCTTTCTTCAAAAACTAATAACAATTTAATATTTTTCGCATAATCCATGTCTTGTTGCTGTTAGCAGCGATATACCTGGTTACATCTGTTAATGGATATTAATACAGTAAAATAAAGGATAGTGTCTAACCTGCACTAACAATCATCTGTTCTAACAATGTCACAATGGATCCCGTATCTAATAACGGAGACATGAGGAGGAGTATCACATGGCTAATAAAACACACGACAGATTCCACCTAACTGCGTGGGTGGGCATCGTCTCAACCAGTGTTGCCAATCCATTCACACACATAATACATTATTAATCATAAATTTTAACTTCGTCAAAAAATACTATATTATACATTCATTCAATGATTTCTTTAATTATTTTTTTAAAAAAATCGTATTCATCATTTATCTTTTTTTTAAATGCAAATTTTATTTAAATCTGATAAAGTAATTTGTGTATATTTTTTTTTCCATTCTTAAAGTGAATTATTATTAAATTATCGAAATAATGCATGCAGTATATTAAAATGTTATTATCGTGTATATTCATTTTTCATTTTTTGTTTATAGTGGTGTAATAAATGATAATGTACAAGTATAAATTAATTGAATATTATATACGTAGATATGTGTTTTATTATGTATTCTGCACTATTAGATGTCTTTGATAGAATAGGTCGAAGCTAAACCGAACAAGGTTAGATGGACGAAGAAATGTCAAAAGAAATAACGTATGAATAGATTAAATAGGGATACATAATATTGTATTTATAAATAAATAATAAACGAGACAACGTATTATGTATATATGGTTATACTTTTTAAATATTCCATACTATGAAAAGAAAGATTTTCAAATTTTTTTAACGTGATTGATAGTATGTTTTGAAATTGACAGGTTATCGGATACGAGACGTTTTAAAGGATCGTATTTATTATGACAGGTATTTCTATGCTAAACAGTCTTATAATGACAGGATATCGAAGAGAGAGAGGTTTTTATGTCATTGCTATCACTGTCAAACGAGTACAGTTGACATTAAAATAAGGATACAAAGTAATTCGTCGTTTGATTTTGCATAAAAAATTCTCAAGCATTGCATGTCCACTTTTGTGTAAGAGAAAGTCTTTTTTTCTTTCGTTTTTGTTACAAAAACATGTAGAACATTTTGAACATGGACATTTATGTCAAGTTATTCATCAGAGAACATGTTGATGTTATTTCAACAAACACGTTGCAACTTTCTCAATATTTAAATGAAATTCTTAATTTTATTTAAATCTATTTTGTAGTTAAAACTATCTGTTTTTTAAATAGTTTTACATAGCACGCGCTTAACTGTTATCTATTTTTTTACTACGTTTTTATTAGCTTGCTTTCTTGTTTGTTTGTGGGTCCAGTACAAATCTTGCAATAGATTTTTAACTAATTTCCCGAGTAGCAAGACATTTGAAACTTTTAGAGTAGCTCAGAACACGATGACAATGCATTATTTTAATACTTTTAGCCATCTTTCAGCAAAATTTAATTTGTTTTAAGCAAATTTTGCTATATGGAAAGTTATTTCGAAAAAATCCACTATGTTTTGACATTACCCATATTTACAATCTTCATTTGGAAGGGTTTCTAATTTATGATTTATGACAAAAAATTTAAAATATTTTTATCTTCTAATTATTTTATTATATTATTTCAAGAGGAAGTTACTATAAAGTTTTTTGTAGAACTGTAGAAGTCCTATTCAAATAAAATATTAAAGTATTATAAACAAGCTTTGTTTACTTCGAATATCTGTTAAGCACAAAGTAGGTATTACATTTTTTACTTTCTCATAATAAATGTAGTGTATACAAAAGGAAAGTAGTAAGATGGAGTATTATATAGATATTTTGCTTCCACACTTACCGAAGGTGGCGGAGTAATTTTAATCATACATGCTTGTACTTCCAAATTGACACAAATAATCACTCCTAGCAGTGGAGACCAAACTTCAGGACCTACTATGATGAGGTCAACAAATTATGATACCTACATGTATCTACACTTATGAAGATGCTCCTAGCATTGGAGAAGAAACTTAAGGACCAAGTCCTATTATGATAGATCACATTATTTTTGTGGAAGCCTACCAACTAAAATTATCTTTACTTAAGCCAAATGTAAAATTATGTAGCATGATTTAAGAAAGTTGTTAAGAAGAAGAAAGATGTTGTTTAGTTGTTGTCTGTTTTATAAATAGTTTTATCTACGATTGATACGAAATATAAAGATTGTACCACTGTTTAGATACGTAGAAAGTGATTCTTTACGTACTTGTATTAATTGCGCATGCGTTCCTCTTCTTTAACGCCTTAGGGTGGTAAAGATGAAGTATTCTTCAACTTTACGCACGATTAGCGAGTTTGTTTACATTTAACATAACTAATTTGATGTTTGTTTAATAAAAGTAATTGTTTATATCGAGTTTTTTTGTGAAAATAATGCGTGATTTAAGTGATTATGAAGAATATGAGGAGAATAATACGCCTCCCGAAATAATTAATTCCGCACAAAATACAACTAATGAATTAATGTCATCTTTATCAAAAGAAAAATACGAACTTACATACAGGAAGTTTATTATTTTTTTCTGTATTTATTATGAAAATCTAACAATCGTAGATAAAGTTCAAGTTCGGTACGCAACTCGTGCGAAAACGGCATTTTGCATTGCTCGTGTGGTTTAAACTACCCTCGCTGTCACTCGGGAGCAAATTCCACACTCACATGCAAAATATGCTACTTTCCGCACTCGACGCGTAATGTACTATTACATAGCACGCGCTTAACTGTTATTTTTATGTTTTAAATCACAAAATTGTTAATTTATAAAACATGTGACTTATTTTAAATTTCCTGTACAATCTAATAATAATGTACATTTATTTTATTAATACCTGTTACACTATACTTTACTTTGTAATCAAGATAAGAAGGAAAATAATAGTATTAAAACAGTAAAAATAAATAGCAATAGAGACAAGATTGTATTTTTTTTTAATAATATCTCTGTTTAAAGCTAGCCGTAATACACAGGCGGTAGTTTTTCCTGGCTACCGTCTCATTTACATCTTGTACCTGATCGTTATCAGTGATAAATATAAGTGAAAATTATACCTGTAAAAAAGAAATGATAATGATCTCATTCTTTTAAATAAAATAGTATTAAATTACGTTTAAATATAATTATTAATGTAAATTAACCTGTAAAATATCCAACCTTAATTATTAACATTAACGTTTGAAAAGGAGATATCTTGATCAACATAGTATAATTATAGCAGCTTAGTTTTGTTAAATTTGATTCCTTCTTTGTAATCTTTTAAATTAAACTTATTTTTATGCACTTGATTTCCAAGCATGTTTTTTTTTTATTACATGTTTAGTAATTGCAATCCATAAAAAATAATGCTATCGTAAATTTTTCCAGAGGTAAACATATTATTACCTTAGGTATTTATAAAAATGTATAAGATACAAGATAAAGAAATAATGATTTTTTTTTGTAATGATGATACATTTAAATTTCCGTTCTAGCAATTAATTCTATGTAAAACGAGTTTATTTCTTCTAAAAGTTATTTTTACTTTTAAAACGACTTTAAATTTATCTTTATAGCTTTATATTTGCTTATATCAGATATTTGCACGATGGAAAGCACTTTCAGCCACTTTTCCCATCAATTCAATTAGATTATTTACGTCAAATATGTCTCTACCTACCCCTCGTAATGACCTTAAAAACATACTTTTAGGGGAATCGTTTTTTTCATTATCATTTTATAAATAATTTCTTCAATTAAATCTTTTATATAATCGAGTAGTGTCCCGACGACGGGCGACGGCGACGCACCTCGAAATGATTTATAACGTTAAAAATTGATGCGCCCTAAGCTGGGATTGAACCATTGACCTCTAGCACATGAAGCATGGACACTACTGCTGACCTATACCACTGTAATGATTACAAGGGCATACAACTTTCTATTTAAAAAGTATATATCTATTTATCTATATAAAGTACAACTGGACAGTGCGAGACTCATTTATTTTAAATAAAACTAATTATCTCTCAGCTCTTTTTCTTTGAATGCAATTATAAGATATAACTAGACATCACGTGGCTCTTTCTGTTTAAGTGTAACTGGACAGCGCGATACTCATGCATTTTAAATATCACTAATTATCTCTCGGCTCTTTTTCTTTGAATGCTATAAATAAGAAATAACTAGACATAACGTGGCTCTTTCTGTTTTAGTACAACGGGACTGCGCGAGACTCCTTCATTTTAAATTTAACTAATTATCTCTCAGCTCTTTTTTCATCCATATTTAATCTGCCCGTTTCCACGGGCTTAACGGCTAGTATATAATAATCTAAAATTATCTCTTCATTTTATAATAAAATTACTTTTTGGGGTACCAAAAAAAGTATGGTATAACCTAAAGAATATAGTAGCTGTGTGGATTTTATTCTTTAAAAAATCATTAAGTGACAATATATTACGAATAAATGATATAGAAACATACATCCTGACGTCTCTAGTTAATGTGAGTTGTAAAATTTTTAAATTGGTAGCATTATCAAGAGGGGTGAGGGAAGGGGTTGGGGTAGAAGCACATCAGAAATAAAACCATTGGTGGTGTCTATGCTTTTGGTAGTTCGTCCGTCCGTCGCATCTTGATTTAGTCAAATTTGAAGTTGTGTAAAATTTTAAAGTTATTGAAATTTGGTTCACAAATATATACCGCGTTTCCAAAATGGCGGATATTGTACACGTAAAAGAACCAAATAAGTCCCTACCTAAAGTACAAAAGGATATTATATGAACATCTTGCTTTTTAAAATTACAATTTTTTATACGACATATTGTAATTTAAAAAATAATACAAATAATGCTCTATTTATGAGAGGATTTATGACCGAAGAGACCCTTTTAGTAATTTGCTGGCAAGGGCAAGTACTTGACGGGAATTTTTATAAACTTATAGTGTTTCAAATTATTATCAAATTATAATTTTTAAACTGTTTTTCAAAGTGCTAATTGGAATCTGTTATATATATTGTTTCCCATAGAAAAAAGCTGATTTTTAAGGTGGTGCATACCATTAAGCATGCATACCCTGCAGATCAAATCAAATATGCCATCATCAATTTAAAATATATTACATCTCCATGGAATGCTAACCATTACCATCTAAGTAAATGTTAGAATCTTTTTCAAAAGTACAATAATATGTATTTAAATAGATGTTATCGTTACAGTTAATTTACATATGTTAATCTAATTTAAAATCGTTAAAGTAAATGAATTCATTAAGCAATATTATCAGTAGACATTTTTATATATGATAAAATTTAATAATACTATTCCCAACACAAATAAAATGTACATAAACATTTTACTAAAAGAGAGAGAAAAAAAAGAGAAATTATATCTAGTATTAATTTTATAACTTGTTAGAGAAAATATCTATCTTTTGAACATTATACACATAATGTTCTTTAAGAAATGTTTCAACAACTAGATTCAGAATTATTTTATAACATGTGTCGTTATTTATTATTGCATTGGACATTTAAATTATTATTACTTTAAGTATTCTATTGACTATTACTTTAACTCAGTAGTTGAATGAAGTATTTTATTACATGTTCAATGTACCTTTTTTATTTTAAATAAAATGAGAAAAAAGAACGTTTTACATAAAGTTTATTTTATCTTTAGTTTTAATTTTACGAGCAATTTATACATTAAGTTTACACGTTGAAAGATGATCATTTATTAAGAATTAAGATATAAATATGATTCTTTTTTTATAGATGCACGAAAAGTTATGATTATTGCATTCCTGACAAGCCCTGAATCAAATTAATATGCAAAAATGCTTCAGACTAATTTCTTTTTTTTATATTTGCCAACAAATAAGGAAACCTGCTAAAAAATTATAAAATAGTTAAATCTTTAAAATAAAACGTGCATTTCTTTCAAAGTTTGGGGTAATTCTTATTAGGGTTAAGAAAGTTCAAATCAATGGTCTATTTCCTAGAGATTTGTTAAAATTCATAAAAATACACAATCTCCTGAAATCGAAAAGATACTTCAACAGTGCCTTTACCCCTTTTTAGGGTTTCGTTGGTAAAACCAAAAAAAAGAAACTTTATAGTATCGTTCCTGTGTCCGTCTGTCACTCTGTACGGTTCCAATAACTTTTGAACCAAAAGAGATAAAAGCGTGAAACTTACCAGTATTAAAGATCGTTTTGACGCGCACACAGAAAAAATATAGAGAACTCAAAATAATCAGCTGTTCAAATTCAAAATGGCGGATAATTCACATCGCGAGAAAAAAATATTTTTTTTAAATTTTGAGTGGGGTATCAAATGAAAGGTATTGAAGAGTAGATTACAAATATATATACCACTTGGGGTAAGTGTTTAATTTTCGGCGCCATTTTGTCAAAAAACATCGAAATTTTTCGTCCCCCCCCCCTAAAATCGTACTTCCGCTGTTACTAAAAATATAGAAAAATATGCAAAATATGCGGTCTGCTGGGCCAATGAAAAAATAAGATTAGCAACTCGATCTGATTTACTGGAAATCCAAGATGGCGGCTAGTTCATGTCACTCGAAAAAAATATTTTTTAAATTTTTAGTGGGTATCAATTGAAAGGTAAGAGTGGATTACAAAAATATATAACACTTGTAGGTAATATTTCATTTTCCCTACCATTTTGTGAAAAAATTAATAATCCCCCCCCCCTTCCCCTAACTAATTTTTGTTTACAATACCAACAAACCCCTTTTTACGTGAGTCTTCACGCCTTACCAATTTATTTTATCGCAATCTTTTAATTTAATTTTATCCACCTACGTTTACTTGTTCATCTATTATGGTTTCAGACTGCACCTCCTCCACATCATAAACCTTCTATCGTAGTGTATAAGTGTTAAATTAAACGGTGTTTAAATAATTTTTATTAATAAATAATAATAGTTAAGCTCCAGTACAACTGGAAGTAAATTAGTTTTGAGGTATAAGCGAGTCATTCGGATTTTGATTGGGGTAGGATATCTAATGCCCTTCTAAGCGAGCTAATACCGTACCAGGATCCGTCGTACATCCAACACTGATGGGGAGATGTTGATGCAGGTGTCATAGGTCTATAGAGGGTGGTTACAAATTTCCACTCTACCGCAACTCCACAAGGTTAAAAACGAAGGTACCACATGATAGAAGGAGGGGACGTTGAAAAATTTCTAAATCCGAATCCTTCGTTTTTCTTCTCCCCCACATAGAATGCCTCCATCAAGGAAGGGTGGCACAAGGTGAAGCATCTGGTCCAGGTGATCCAAGAGTGGTAACGGTCGCGTGCCATTCCAACAACAAAAACTTTCAGCTGACAAACAGTGGCGGTGTAGAACAAAAGATGGCACCGCCCTCTACCAAGGTAGAACCATAGTTGTACCTTTGACAACCATCTTCAAACAAAATTCTTTCAAACACCATAACCTCGGAAGTATTTAAAAAAAAGAAAAGATTTTTCATTCTTTCTTTTATAAAGGACGAAACAAACGACATCAACTTCCTTAAGAATAGATATCTGATTCTTTACTTCCTTGAGTGAAAGTATTATGGACAAGAATAAAAAAATTGTCTTTCCTCATTTTGGCTTTCAATGACAGTTCCACCCTTATGATTCTGAAAGATTTGGAAAGAGAGGGGGTCTTTTCTTTTCATCTAATTCTTTCAACACCCTACCAGGTTGTGCCACTGATCCTTGGCACGTGCCAGGTGACAAAAACCGTTAAGAGATCCTGTAATTCTACACATGTAATGATCTTTAGCAGATAAGTTAGTAGTATCAAAAATTCATGTATTCGAAAAAAGTCATCTCCTTCAATGTCAGATGCAACCAACGGAAAATCAGAATACAATACATCTATTTGACAATACTTCGCTATTTGACAGGATGTAAATGTCGTCACATTTTTTTTTTTTTTTTTTTTAAATTTTTGTCTTTCTTTTATTTTATATTCTTAATTTAAATAGTGAATTATTTATGAGTGGTTTAGCAGATGTCTGAAGCCTCATCGTCTTAAGACAAATGCTTAAAAGGTTAGAGTGTCTTTTAGTGAAAAAGTATTACAATAGAATCATATTTTTTCTTTTTACGAGAATCTATAATTATTAGATAGTTATCTTTAATGAAAACTAAAAACTATTGTGGTCATTAAATCACTGGAACAAGCTTTGCAAAACTAGCATGGAAATTATTATATAAGCAAAACCATGAACGCAATAAATAAAAGTGAATCGAATTTAAGCCCTAGTAGAACACTTGTTCATAAAAAAATATATAAATAAAATAAAAGTAAAAAAAAAAAAAAAAGGTAATAATAATAATGAAACTTATTCATAAATATTCTGAATTGATTGATTGAAAGAATACTTTTAATCACGTCAAAACTGATTTATCTAAATAAAAATTAAGGTGATAATGTAATTTCTGCAAGAATCTTATTCTTGATAAAAGCAAAGCTATTATTGCGTCACATATCCCTAAAGATTATAAACCGAGATTTTACCCAATTCATACCGCAGTCTCCTCCTCCAAAAAATCTAGATTTATACTTATTTTACACCTAAGACTGTTGAGGTGTAAACTTCTATTTTTTAAACGTTTTATTTATTTATTTTTTTTTTTCAAAGAGAATAATTTATGTTACTGTTGATTTATCTTTGGAAGTAATGTATAGTTAATAGTCCATCAAGCGAACCATCTGTATTTCCGTTTTTTTATTACTTTTTTTTTGTTTACACTGTTTCAAGTTAAAACTGGGTTCACTTTTTTAAAAGCGAAAAACAAAATGGTTTTTTAAAAAGTACAGTTTTCAAAAAAACATAAAAAGTGTCGAGTATATGTTTAACGAGAGGAACGTGTCAAACGTTCTATAGTTTCAGATTCATTTTGACGACTTTATCTGTCTCCAAAGGAACAGATGTACGGCGAACGCCCCCTCTAGATCTGCTTCTAAGATGACGAGGGGAGAGAAAGAGAAAACCTTAATGTTTTGAGTTGTGTTTCAAAGTAAGGGCTCACTCTGCCAGGTGTACAAATCCCCCTTCGTTTTGGATGTTTAAAAACAGACAAGTAAGAAGCAGGAAGGAAGCTTTTGGCTTTGCTTTACTCGCATCTGCCTTCTTAGGAAGCATTTCCTAGTTGAAGCGCGGTCCAAGTCACTAATACAGTATTCTATTTCTAGTCAGAGTTATGGTGTTCCGCAGGGCTCTACTTGTTCCCCTATTCTATTTCTTATATATATTTACCGATCGGCACTTCCTGAATTGTTTTAAAATCTAAAAATATTCTAACATCACCCAATATGTGAGATACTAAGCTTGTTAAAGACTTTATACTTAATACTTATACTTAAAATGAGAAGTAAATAAGTATAAACAATTATACACAAAATTTATAGAAAAAGTAAAAAATACTTAGAAATACTCTAATATGTAAAAAATATGATCATTCTATAAGATTTTAACCATTAAAAAAAGAATAACCATCACAATGACATAACAAAAAATTGACAAGTGAACAATAGATTAAATAAATTAAATAAATGCAAATAATAAAATATAAAAATAAGTATTGCACTTATAAGTAAAAATTATTGACAAATGATAAATTGAATAAAATAAAATAAAATAAAAAATATAAGAAAATTAAATCAAATATAAATAAACAACTCAAGTGTGGGTCCGTAGAAAACACTGTATTGTTTAAGTAGTACCTATTAATGGTTCTATTTAAAATGCTAAAACGCCTAATTTCAACCATCCTATCAGTCTGATCTTCTCAAATCACATAAACATACTTCTGACAAATAATGTTTTGCCAGTGAACAGGACTATAAACATATAAATACATCCAAAGAGCATAATGATAAAAAAAAGTATTTTGTCAATAAAAAGAAATATAGTTTTTTTTCTTTAAATTTCCTAAAAAGTATCTTCACTTTTGGTCAAAGAATGTTCAGCAATTTTTCAGATTTTTTTTTTACTTTACATAAGCGAGATAGAGGGGGGGGGGCACTTTTCACACCCACTTCAAACTCGCCTACGCTCACCCTATTAAAAGCTTATAACCAAAAATTATTTATTTTTATCAGCTCGACGTAGTTTCATAAGATACATCACATGGTGACCAAAAAAATAAATAAATCAAAATAAAATAACCCTTAAGTTTTTTTACCCTAATTTTTTTAAGTCGCTATATTTTTAAAAATAGGTAGGTGCTCTACACATATATGCCAAATTTCAAAGTGATCGTACAAATGGTGCGTAGCCATGAGAGCAAGCGACAGACGGAAGGATGGACAGACACACGCAGGAAAATATAAGGGTCATTGATTTTGCCTAAGGACCCTAAAAAGTATTTTTAAACTTTCAATTTTATTGACAAGAAAACAATAGATCTCAAAATAAGAAGTTTATAATAAAATAAATTAAAATTGCATTCAAATGTCGAAATTATTGACAAAACATAAAGCCCTCTGTTTTTTATATTTATTTAAAATACTTCAAAAATTGAAATATTCAAGAATAATGAACACTTCATTCTTAAAATCAAGTTTACTTTCAAGGAATAAACAATAGAGTTTACATAATCAACATATCTTTAAGGTTGCATGGAATAATTCACAATAAGAAATAAAAGTAACATTTTTATTGATTGTATCTACCTCAAATACTCATAACAAAATAAATGGTGATATCCTTCGTTTACTTAACATTCTCTTCTATTCAAGATACTCTGATTTGTTTAAGTTACATTTTTATCTTCATATTACTCTTTAAACTTAAATTTTATTTTATCTGCGCAGTGATTTGTTTATTTAAAAACTTCATAACAAGAAGTAAGGAGGAGGAGGAAATCGAAAAATTATATTTTCTACCTGTTTCCTTCTTTGAATAGCTCTATTAATCCTTTGCCCTCTATAAAGTTCAATCTTAATCTAGTATACTTTTTTTTACTTCTGAAATGTGCAAAGAAGAGGGGGAAAAAAACTTGATCGAATATCTATTTTAAAAAAGAATCCGTTTTTAGTTACAGTAAATTCTCAAGTTCATAAGGTCAGAACCTTGAAATATTTCACGTTTTCTTTTTTTGTGTTCCCTAAATCGATCTCTCCTCGCATACTTAGCTACGATAGAATGAAGGGTCGAAGTTAATAATCCGCACGCTTCTTCCTTCGCCATCATCAAAAATCGGGAGAAAAAAACGAAATAAAAAATCCATCCCACATCTTAACAAGCACTTGCGCAACAAGTATCCGTTAATTGGATAATGATTACTTTGGAAAAAAAAAAAAAAAAAAAAATCATATTCAAAAAATAAAAAAAAATACCAAGTTTAGAAAATATTAGGAGAAATTGAAGGAAAATATTCTTTTAAAAAAAGAATTTGCACTATGATTGGCTTCTTAATATTATATTTTTTTAAGTATTGAGACTTTTTTTTAATACTTATATATAAAATCGATTTTTTAGATGAATTTTGTAGAGCATTAATAGAGTAATATGACTTCTAATATTATAGATAATTAGACAGGTAATATATATATCTCAATTTCTTTAAAAAATAAAATAATATAAAACTCATCTCGTTACGATCTAAAAAGAAAAAGGTTAATCTGATATATCTTCTAGTTTAATCATGAATTGATGACTAGAGGTTAAACTTTCACCTCGGCAAAATAGATTTTTTTGTTCAATGAAGAACTTATAATAAACATTTGATTCTGTGCATCCCTTAGAATTGTAACGTTATATGTATCCCTTAGAAATAAACGTTTTTGTTATACTTAAAATCGTATGTTATATATGTGAATCGTAATGTTAAATTCCTTAGAATCAATACGTTGTATGTATCCCTTAGAACCTTTGAATAACGTACTATTTATCCCTCAGAACGGAAGAATTATAACGTTCTATGTGCGTGGAACCATGTTGGCAGACCCTAAACTTTATTGTCTTCGGAGGTTCAAAAACATATAATGAAGTGCAAGAGTAAATTAGAGATTTTATGAACAAATGTAGATTAGAGATGTGATGAACAAGAGTAGATTAGAGATGTGATGAACAAGAGTAGATTAGAGATGTGATGAAAGTTGTCCAATAATTTAATAAAGATATGATTATTTTTTTCATTATTTTTACAGTAAAATTAAGTATACTTAAATTTTAATATTAAAAGTGAGTGTGGTACAGACATTATGATATAAGATAGTTCACTACATTTTTATCTTCCCTGTTGGTATAGTAAAACCATGTATCAATATTAAGGTTAAATTTCAGTTATAATTGATAAAACAACCGTATATACTTTCAGCCAACTAAAAGAATAGTAGTACTAACCCATCTTAGGACGACGAACGAAAACAATCCTAGCATCTCATTAGTCCCAACGGCATCTAATATTTACAAAAATTCAATAATTTTTCCTTAATAGTTTTTTTTCCAAATCAGAGAAGTGCATAATTAAGACATATTTATAGTTAATCACAATTTTGTAAATGGATCATGTCCGATAAAAAAATAAAATAATAATAAATCAATAAAAGAAAATAAATTAATGATCAAAATTAAAATTCAACAAAAGATAATTTAATTCTAAAACCTGACTCTTTAGACGCTGTGTGCCGTTCTACAAAGAAAGTGCTGATTTAGGCGGACTTAAGAACAATAATTGTAGAAGAGTCTAGGACCAGCAACTAGTTCTAAAGCGCAGCTGGCTTACTATTAATCATATTACTCGAAAATTTATTCCATGCAATTTCTAATTATAAGATATAAGACTTTAAATAGTTCTCTTTTAACCCTCATAAATTAATCTTTACGACTTACAATTGATCATTAAAACACAAAATATTATCATATTTCTTAACTTTATGCGGAAATTTACCATATTTCAATGTAACTATTCATCATTCTTGTCACAGTACAGATTTCTTTCATAGATTAACTTCTTAGATTTTCTAGAATAGTGAATCAAGGGCATCTCAAAGTGAACTTAATGTTTTCAAATTCTTAAACAATGATAGTCAGATCCGAAGCCGGAGAAATTCGTATCTAAATGCATTTAAATTTTTAAAATGATAACGAAGATGAGATAGTTTTTTGGGGCGTTACTTTAAAAAAAGAATCATTATCTCTTCTTTATTAGCTCTGTTAATTATCACTATTCTTTTTTTTGTTTTTTAAAAATGATCAATGACTAATGTATTAACGTTGACATTTTTATGATATTCGACTAATGAAGATATCACAACAGAATAATTTAGTTTGTAAGAACATAAGCGCATATTAATTTAAGAAAAAAAATAGATTTTTTAATAATAGGTTTTAAGGAGTTCGAAGCTGGTAGGAATTATTAGTCGGTACTAATTACTAAAAGTATAATATATATCTTCTTCATTAACTTGATAATGTATGTGAACTTATATGCTTTGACATACTAAATGCATGGGAACTAACTCATTAGGAAGGTTGGATACTTTTTTTTATTAAGTCCCGAGTACTTTTATTTAGCAAGTCAAATCAAGTCCCACACGAAGGAGGAGGGTTTAGAAGAAAGAAAAATAAAAGAACAACTTAATCTTTTGACTTGACTTCAGTTAATGAAGGTACAAACTCAAGTTTCTATTCTATTCGCTTCTATTTCCAACGGAGCTACGAGGCCACCTAGATAGCATTAGTATAATTTGAAGAACTCCATGTAGACCGGAGAATGATAGTTTACAACTGAATATTCCTTCCTTACTTAATATTAAGTACTTGCACAAAGTCCTCCCTAGAAAAACCAATAACATGATTCCGTATATCTCTTAAAGTCTCATCCTCTTTTCTTTACATTTGCATCTNATCCCTAATTTTATTGCAAGACTTTAGACATTTTTAAAAGATTTCAAGCCAATTGAATAACACCAAATTACAGAAAAAGTTTTCAAGGATATAATGCTTATCTTATCTTATCTCTCAAGATCTCGATTTTGTTTGGTAGCTTATTTTTATAAAAGTCAAATCATTTGTTCAGTTTATCAATTTAGCAGCTTATCTCTCCAATAGTAACATCAGTAGTAGTCTATCAATTTTACAGAATCCCAAGTTTTCAATTCTTAAAAGATTTATGTCAGAAAATGTTAACCTTTTAGCTAACGTAAATTAACGTTTTAGCTAAAATTAAGGTTAAATGATTTAATACAGCTATGATATAATCTACTAAAAAAGAACGGTTACATCGTATTTATTTTTAACTTAAAAACTTAAATGACTTGATTATAGATTACGTACGCGATATAAACGACCTTTATCTTTCTACATCACAATAACCTGTCAATATACACTTGTTCGCTTCGAAAACCTCCCGTAATATAATATATGAAGCACTTTGCCTCACTTTAATCTGACATTTCCATTCAATTTACTTCGACTCAAGCTACGAAAACACAAACTTTATACATCATAAAAATCCTTGTTCGCTTATGTGTGTTTGTGTACAATATATTGTAACATAATATGATATTCTTTAAACATTTATTAAAACGAAGAACATAGATAAATATATATATATATATATTTGGTTGCTGCATCACTGGATACTGTGAAAGATGAGTTTCTTTCTCTTGGGAAGATATACTTAGTCCATTAAAAGAGAATGTTTGGCTCTGAAAGTAAAGACACCTGTTGCTTCTACTAGTGACTTCCATCAATAAAAACCATGACAATCATCTTCCACTTTATCATCATACAAGAATTAACTTACACAACCACTTCTTTCCTTTTGTCCAACAAAGATATCCTTCTTCAATAAAAAAATAAAGGATTGTTAAGTTCGTGCGTGTTCGTAATAGATCGGCTCTACTCGGGGGAGGGTTTAAGGCCCCGCCATTAGTCACGTAATACCATGTGGGTCTATCATCAAATCAGTCTTTATTTTTTAAATGACCATCTAATTTTGTTCAGGTCTTCTTAATGCATAAAATTAGTAAAAATTAAAGTACCGTTCAATTATTAAATATTTATTTTGTAAAAAATAATCAGTCAACTCTAGCAAAACATTTTTGTTTACATAGTCATACCGAATTTAAATACAGTATATACATATTAATCTGAATACACGGCAATTCTGGCCAAGTCTAGCACAGCCACCATCTTTTACTTTAACCATTTCATGGCATTTTGAAGCCCCCCTCTATTATTTTATTAAAAATACTAAGATGTGTAATAGTTATTTACGCAACAAGGGAGAGTATGTTTTCCTGCTCGAGGTTAAGTTTTCTCCTGAGGCACCGCCGAAGGAGAAAACTTCATTAGCTCCCGAGGCCTTAAGGCCGAGGAAGATAAATAAGTTAGCTCCCAAGGCTTGCCGAGGGAATAACTGTAGTTTTAGCTCCCGAGGCATAGCCGAGGGAGATAATCCCGAGAGCAGAAATACTTCGATCCATGTTGCGTATTAAATTTTATCTACGAATAGAGCACCATGGGTAATAGCTAAGATTGTAGGTGTAAAAGTTTTACCTACAAATTCACGTAATTTAAACACCTTAAACTGATATTTAGTTACTTCATTTATTAAAATAACAATTTTTATACTAAATATACACGTTTTACAACAAAACTTTCAATAGTTTGTTTTTAATTTAAAGACTTTGTATGATANGAAAGAAAATTATAAACGTTAGTTATTTAAAAAAAAGTCTTAGAGATTATTTCAGGGTTATATTATATTATATTAATTTTAGATAATACATATTTACTATTTTAAATGGAATTCACTTTTTTGTAAATCAAGAAATGAAGGTTTAAATTTCAAAGAAGAAGAGAAAAGGTGGATAAAAATATATGCCGTCGCCGTAAATCGAACACCAGACCTAAGATTTCTCGTATTAAGTGTTTTTGTTCTATTAGAAGCATATCAGTTAACTAATTGAAGAATAGATTTTTTTTTTTTTAATAATACGTATTAGGATTCAATATATATTTTTTATTATCATAAATTTTTATTATCTAAAATTTTCTCCTAGAATAACTAGATATTTTAATGCTGGTAGAGTAGTTGAGTATCTGTCATCTTTTTTCGATTCATTTTTAACTCGTGATCAGTTACGTTAAAAAATTCTCCGAACTGTCAGGCTTATTATTGGCTGCATTCCTCAGTCATTAACATTACAATCGACCAAGGTCATTGGGCGACCACTTACACTCAATATTCTCCTTAAATCTTGCTCTACCGCTTACTTACACACAGGCACTAATCATACATGCATATATATATATATATATATCAACCATTGAATCATGAGGGTGATTCAATAAACTCAGAACAAATCTCCTTAATAACTGGAAATTCTTCGTAACGAATTAATTTTAATTTCAGAGAATTCAGATTGTGTTTCTCTTTTATTTATTTCCAATTTATCTATTTATGGATAATTGTCGATTGATTTTCGTCATTTATAGGTTTTTGTAAAATTATTACCTAAGTGTTTCAATTTACTTTTGAAAAATTATTTGTTATCTCTTTTCTGTATTAATTAATACTCGTCTACAAATGTATATATATCCACAATTTGAAGTAAGATTCGCCTCAAAGTGTTGGTCAAGTTTTGGTGTAAATTTGAAGTAAGATTCGCCTCAAAGTGTTGGTCAAGTTTTGGTGTAAATTTGAAGTAAGATTCGCCTCAAAGTNATTGTAGGTGTAAAAGTTTTACCTACAAATTCACGTAATTTAATCACCTTAAACTGATATTTAGTTACTTCATTTATTAAAATAACAATTTTTATACTAAATATACACGTTTTACAACAAAACTTTCAATAGTTTGTTTTTAATTTAAAGACTTTGTATGATAACCTAAAGTAACCTTCCTGAAAAATTGAAAGCATAAACAGCGGAAAAACTTTACTGCCAACATAATACTTAAAAAATACCAGAGTAATTACCTTTTAAGTTGATATGATTGTTTTTTTTACTCCCAAGGGAGGGAAGTGTTACTTCCCTCCCTGTTATTAGCAATGTAAAGTCCACTTACAATGCAAGTCGTATATAAAATTAATTTTAAGTTAGAGTTTATTACGCAGTACGAGGGTACAAACCATAGGAAAAATATAAATTATATAATGACAAACTTTTAAACCTATTTGTGCAGAGTAATTGCCAAGTCAGAAAATGTTTTTAAATTTAAACGTGTAGAGTGATTTGGAAAGAAACGTTTGAGTTTGGGGGTAGGGGGATAAAACATCACAAACATGTACTGGATACTGGATGTACGTTTACGCGAGACTTAGCTTTTTTAAACATGTGTTTTTGTTAAGATTTATTTATTATTAAACAGGTGTATACAAAGTGTTAAACAGGTAGTTGTGTATATTTATATTTTTATTTCAGCAGGAATAAATTTATTAACTATTTCTCAGAGATCAAATTTTTCCTGGGAAAACCAATTATTAATAAGCTGTTAATGGTGAACAAAATATAATATTTTAATCAATATGAGGAAAGCAATTTTAAATAATAATATATGAGAAAAGAGATTTTAGGGGACCTTGCCTCTTAATTTAGAGCTAAAATTTCACCTTGGGGGATGGTTTTTCTGAACATTTACATCAAATTTAATTAAAAGTATAGGCTTATGTAGTTTGGGCCACGCGTCTTATTTGAAATCAAGGGACCTTAAAAAGTATAAATCTATCAATATATCACAATAAAATTTTTGCGCCATCGTAACAATTTATATGTATATATACCACGCATATAGAAAAATAAAAAGAGGATATAGTGAACGCATTATGTGATACTGAATACAGTGGGAGGGACCTCAACAGCAGTTTTTCCTTAGATATTCATAGATAACAGGCGATATAGGTCAGGAGGTAGCAAAAGAAGTAGGTTTTTGGGGAGAAAGAGTTTTACAAAAAAAATTGCAATTCCATCTAGACTAGTTTAATGTTTCAAGTTGCAGGGTCAACTTGGGTAAAAACCTTTGGGCCTGATAAAAAACGCCAAAGGGCCAGACATTTAATAGATGGTTTATTTAATGTTTGATTCGATAGGTTTTTACTGCATTTGACCTTAGGTAAACCTTCAGTAAATGCCATGAAAATTTAATAAAATAATAATACTTTTATTTACTTTAGACTTTGGTTTTATACATATTGAATTCGATAAACGAGATTAACTCGTGTGGAATATGTCTTTTTATATTATAAGCTGCATTTTCGTTTAGCTAAGCAGAAAATTAAATCTGAATAAGAGGGATTATATTGATATTTTTTTCCGCTTTAATGATTTAAGAGGAGCTAAATATACAATGTTAGCCTTCAATGGTTTCTAAGTTAGAAGTTAGAACTTCTACTAAAAGTTAGAAGTATAAATAAGATTATTAAAATATTTGAACTGCAAAGTTAATTAATTGATATCTTGTTAGATTAAAATTGCTGTTGTTTAATAGAGACCAATTATTATTTCGACTAAATTAGTCGCTCAAATCTGTCCGCGATTAAAGCTATTTTACTACGTTTTTATTAGCTTGCTTTCTTGTTTGTTTGTTTGTCCAGTATAAATCTTGCAATCGATTTTTAACTAACTTCCCGAGTAGCTAGACATTTGAAACTATTAGAATAGCTCAGAACACGAGGACAATGCATTATTTTAACACTTTTATCCATCTTTCAGCACAATTTAATTCTTTTTCAGCAATTTGTGCTGTATAAAAAATTAGTTCGGAAAAAATCCCAAAGTTATTTTATTTGTTTTGGCATGTCCCATATTTACCATATTCATTTTGACTGGTTTCAAATTTATGATTTATGACAGAAAATTTAAACGTAGCATATATCTTACTACTTATTTTCTTAAGGATTTTTTTAGGAACTTGATTTTTATTGGGGAAAAGACTTATATCGTTAGAAATGTATTTAAATGGACTAAATTTTAGAACTTTATCAAAATCGTCGGAACCGTTTTCGAGAAAATAATTTTTGAGTTGTTGGGTGGTAGCCGCTCCAAATTTGAATTTCATTTGTCAATTTCAGGTTTAATTATTGTAAACATGTTTAGAAATAAACATATTAAATGAGATATTACAGGAATTCAATACTACATAATATATGTATAAGTATATGATAAAGTTTGTTCGAGTGTATCGGATCGAGTTTATAATGTTTCGAACTAGAAGTCCTATAATACAAATCACATCGATGTATTAAGATAAACGAGTATATACATATCGATAATAGCTGTAAATCAATTTTGATTTATAAAATCAATTTTAAAAATGAAGATGAAATTTAAAAAAAAAAAAATAATAACTGAAATAAATAAAGTTTAATATTTATGTTAGCTATAATAGATAAACGCAATATTAAATGTAAATAACTAAACGAAGATATAGATATAACGTAATGATTTAATATCTAATAGAACTAGTAAGAGATCCCACGTTCCACATCGCGTAATCAATTCGTAGAAAACCAATCCAGCTTCTAATAAACTTCGTCATTAAACTCTGGTCGTAATTTTAAAATTGCAATCATCATAAACAATCCGAGCTAAACACATTCTCGGTAAAATATGACTAATTATAATCATACTTTATCATTGAGAGACGGGAGAGGTGTAAGTGAAAATGTTNTTTTAGCTAACGTAAATTAACGTTTTAGCTAAAATTAAGGTTAAATGATTTAATACAGCTATGATATAATCTACTAAAAAAGAACGGTTACATCGTATTTATTTTTAACTTAAAAACTTAAATGACTTGATTATAGATTACGTACGCGATATAAACGACCTTTATCTTTCTACATCACAATAACCTGTCAATATACACTTGTTCGCTTCGAAAACCTCCCGTAATATAATATATGAAGCACTTTGCCTCACTTTAATCTGACATTTCCATTCAATTTACTTCGACTCAAGCTACGAAAACACAAACTTTATACATCATAAAAATCCTTGTTCGCTTAAGCGTGAAATTGAAAAGACAAAATGCACACACATATATATATTTTATAAAACATATTATTATAAAAAAAATACTCAAAGTAAATTATTAAAAAATTATGAAATGTATATTACTCGTACATGACTTTTTTTTACAAAAATTATCTAAAGACCTCGATTACATTTGATTATCTACAAGAAAAATCTAATATATAACAAAGATTGTTATTATCTTTTTTATTGTGAGAATTATATCCTAAACATTTTATTACGAGCTCTCTTCTTGTTCTTCGTATTACTAAATAGATATTCCTGGTTCCATCCTCAACATTATTATAATATGACCTTTTTAAACAGGAAAAAAACAAGAACAATCAAATCAGATTGTGTGGCCAAAACTTTTTTAACTCTCACATTTTGTTTATTGGTTATTCATTTTTGTTTTGTTTAAAGTCTTCAGTGAAGACGGTTTTTTAACTGAATTCAAGTAGATACGTTTTAAGTTATAACAATTAATTAATAAATGAATTTTGCTTTCGAGTCTGATTTCAATGAAATTTGGATGGTAGATCATGATTAATGCCCATTGTTGGTCCCATATAAGTTTCAACCATGTGTACTGTTTTGTTCACATGCACACCAACATACATTTATTTACAGCTATAGCTTCATAAGTACTTATCTGATTAGAATGAAACAAATATTTAAAAATTTGAAAGTAACCCGTAGATAGCCTCAGAGTAATTTGAACCGTCTAAAAAATCGGGGGAAACAATTGAGAAAATTAGACAATAATGGTTTGTTAAAGCTTAAAATTAATAAATTACGTGAAAGGGATGCGAGGAAGCTATGTGCGACACCAACTGGTAGTCTATTTTTAATCGCTATATTTAGCAAAAGTGCTGAGAACGAAACCTACGGAACTGATATGAATGAACTATGGTGCACATTAAGATCACATCTTAGGTTCGGTGTCTATTCTACAATACTGATAATACTTACTTCTAGAAACTCGGATTTTTATTTACAGTGTGAGGGATATATTATTTGTAATTTTTTTACATCCTAACATTTGCTCATTACAGGAATCTAGTTTAACTAAGGTATATATTAATTTTAGATAATACCTATTTACTATTTTAAATGGAATTCACTTTTTTGTAAATCAAGAAATGAAGGTTTAAATTTCAAAGAAGAAGAGAATATTTCAGGGTTATATTATATTATATTAATTTTAGATAATACATATTTACTATTTTAAATGGAATTCACTTTTTTGTAAATCAAGAAATGAAGGTTTAAATTTCAAAGAAGAAGAGAAAAGGTGGATAAAAATATATGCCGTCGCCGTAAATCGAACACCAGACCTAAGATTTCTCGTATTAAGTGTTTTTGTTCTATTAGAAGCATATCAGTTAACTAATTGAAGAATAGATTTTTTTTTTTTTAATAATACGTATTAGGATTCAATATATATTTTTTATTATCATAAATTTTTATTATCTAAAATTTTCTCCTAGAATAACTAGATATTTTAATGCTGGTAGAGTAGTTGAGTATCTGTCATCTTTTTTCGATTCATTTTTAACTCGTGATCAGTTACGTTAAAAAATTCTCCCATTAATAAAAAAACAGAAGAGAAAGAAAAGAAATAAACAGTATTTGAATGTTTCAGTCATTACTCATCTATCTATTTCTAAGAACAGATAAGAAAAAAAAATAAATGAAAATCAACAAAACTAAAGATAAACATGACAAACGGGTCGTAAAAGAGTTATAAATAGATTAGAAACGCGCATGTCTCGTAAACAAAACCGAATGAATGTACCACTGAGACATCGAGGAGTGGGAGACATTGGAAAGAAATAAAAAATGACTGATAACGTAGAAAGATTGTTATAATGATGTATAGGTGGACTTAGAGTTGGAATACTGATGTTATTAGTAATGATAATGGAAGAATATTAGTAATGATAATGGAAGAAGTACCGCTTAGTTTTATCTAAAGGTTAATTGCAGGTAGAGGTTGGGATGTGGATGACCTCTGAGAACCTTTAGCCTTTTGTACCTGAGAGACTGTCTGCAGTGCATCTTAACACTAGCGTTACTTCCACCAGATGCTTCTCAGGGGGCACAACCTGTTGAAATCCTCTTATTATCTGTGGTAGTGGTAACACTGGGAAATATTGTGTATAGTAAAAGTTTTTCTTTTCAAAGGTTCACTTTGTAATCTACTAGAATGGTTTATTGAATCGTGGATCTCTTGAAAGCATATTGCGCTCAAATATTCCGGGTTCAAAGCCCGGGGAACCCACAGAGTTATATGATGAAGAGGTACGAGTTAATAATTTTATACTGCAAAATTGTATCTTCGAGCTCGAATTAGACAACTTCTACCTGTTCTAGTGAATCCTCGAGCTCGAATTAGACAACTTCTTCCTTTTCTAGATAATAATTGAGCTCGAATTAGACAACTTCTACCTGTTCTAGTTAATCATCGAGTTCGAATTAGAAAACTTCTACCTGTTCTAGTTATTCCTCCAGCTTGAATTAGACAAAATTTCAGAAGCAGCCCCTTTAGGTCTAGCACGAACTGGACAAAAAATATGTCTTCCCTGCCTAGATACCCTGCTTGCAAGTTTTTATGGTAAGGGAACCTCCCTTACCTCATAATCTGATAATATATACTAATTAAAGACGAAGGGGAAAATATAAAAAAGAAAAATACTACCGCCGACTGGAATCGAACGCGTATACCTTCTTTAAATGTTCAGGGCTCTAACCCTTAATCTCCAAAGAAAATCTCGAATGTTTGGAAGTTTTATGTTGTTCTTTCCACTTTGAATCTAGACAATGTTTAAATAGTTTACATAGCCTTATTTTTTGTCTAAATATAATTCTTAAAATCATCTCCTAACTGAAAGGAAGTTATTATATTTATACATTCGCTACCTCCCAGTACGAATACCAAACAAATTTACATAGAACATAATGTATATTATGACGTCATGAACGCATGTATTAGTTTGGTTTTTAAAGATACGTTTTAGTGTAGTTACCCCTAGGCTATAATGTATATATATATATATATA
>KZ651148.1:781937-792525 GCA_001010745.2 Gerris buenoi | reverse complement strand
AACTGTCTAAACAGCTGATTAAATTATTTCTTCTGATCTTACTATATATACGCTCTGGCTAACTGTCTAAACAGCTGATTAAATTATTTCTTCTGATCTTACTATATATACGCTCTGGCTAACTGTCTAAACAGCTGATTAAATTATTTCTTCTGATCTTACTATATATACGCTCTGGCTAACTGTCTAAACAGCTGATTAAATTATTTCTTCTGATCTTACTATATATACGCTCTGGCTAACTGTCTAAACAGCTGATTAAATTATTTCTTCTGATCTTACTATATATACGCTCTGGCTAACTGTCTAAACAGCTGATTAAATTATTTCTTCTGATCTTACTATATATACGCTCTGGCTAACTGTCTAAACAGCTGATTAAATTATTTCTTCTGATCTTACTATATATACGCTCTGGCTAACTGTCTAAACAGCTGATTAAATTATTTCTTCTGATCTTACTATATATACGCTCTGGCTAACTGTCTAAACAGCTGATTAAATTATTTCTTCTGATCTTACTATATATACGCTCTGGCTAACTGTCTAAACAGCTGATTAAATTATTTCTTCTGATCTTACTATATATACGCTCTGGCTAACTGTCTAAACAGCTGATTAAATTATTTCTTCTGATCTTACTATATATACGCTCTGGCTAACTGTCTAAACAGCTGATTAAATTATTTCTTCTGATCTTACTATATATACGCTCTGGCTAACTGTCTAAACAGCTGATTAAATTATTTCTTCTGATCTTACTATATATACGCTCTGGCTAACTGTCTAAACAGCTGATTAAATCATTTTCTTAATCATATACTAAATCTAAATCATATTTCTAAAAACAGTAGGTTCAAACATCTGATTAAATTTGTGCTCAATCAGTCAAATTTGAATTTATAAAATAAATTATATTTGAAAATAATTTTCTCTTCCATGTAATAAGTTTTCTGTTACATGTTTTAGTTTATCTTTTTATTTATATTTTCTCTAATAATATCTTGTATAATGCATATTATCATAGATTGATATTTGTCTTAATATAGTAATGGTCTTTTGTTTACTTTAATATTCTTGAATTTGTTTTCAATCTCCGTCTTAACTTTTAGAGTTTAAGATGTTTGTATTTATTTTCCTTTATCTTAACTTTTCCATGGGAAGTTGACATTTTAAAATATTCTTAATGTTTGTCTTCTGCTTCAATCTTAGTTATTTTTTTTTTTTTTTAATGTATAATGTCAATATTTTGAGATAATTCTGACTTGTCAGTCTTTAGTGTGTTAAACTTTACAATTAGTCAATGTTGGTATGAGTCATACCAACATTGAAACTTTGTTATCACTTTAAAGATAAGAGAGAACTCACTACATATCACAACGCTTCTAAGTAACTTTTGAATCATTTGTTATCATTCCCGTAAATATCTTCCATAAAAAAAAAATATTTTGTTTTTACGTGCGTTGTTCATAAAATGAAGTACTTATTTCTGATTTCAAAAATATATTGCATCAAATTTTGTTAACTAAAAGTTAATAATAATTGAGAATGAAACGCACACTCTAAAATATATATCCTTATATATAGAGTGTGTGTGTTTCCTTACCGGCACTTCTTTAGATGGTTACTCCCCTTATAAAGAAAACAGAGGGGAGTAACAATCTAAAGTAGGTGTTCGGAATGTTCTTCTTTTGACTGTTACTCCCCTTATTAAAACAGAAGTGTGATATTCCTTTGTCTCAAAGTACATTGTACTAAACATCACTTAGTCTTAATATTTATTTAGTAATTTATATTCTAAAAACACATAGGGGAGTAACAATCTAAAGAAGTACCTCATTATCAATGATAATTAACTTTTAGTTTATATTTATTATAAATATACAAATGTATTTAAATAAATTAATTTTCCTTTGCCTTGTCTTATATTACAGGTTTTAATTTAAAGATAATTTTGAGATTCTTCGACATTGTAGTTATTGTATTAAACATTACAGAACAGTTTGGATCGATGTGTACAAATACCAACTACTCAACAACTACAAATTTTAATTTTGAAAGGAGGTAATGCATGTTCCTAACTCTAATGAGCTTGTACTACATTCAATGTTCCGATCCGTTGAGGGCGTACATGGTCGTAATTAATATTCTCTTTGTTAGTTCGTCCTGTAATGGTCTTCTATGGTCATGTCCTTTAATGGTCTAATACTGCAGTGTTTAGATTCTCAGAGAGTTCATGAATGGTTATCATTAAAAGTCTGATAGTTCGTCCTGTAACACTGCTGTCGATGTTCTTTAACTAATCTTATTAGAACGAAGTTCCTTATGGCACGTTCAGGAGCCCGGGAATGAATCCGAAAAAACGACCAAAATCACCTTCACAAAGTAACCGTCACGCAAAATCACCGTCACGAAATCTATTGATGATAACTTGAGTAAAAGATCACCGAGTTAGTTGAAAATTGGTACACATGTTCATTTTACCAATGCCCAGGCTGAGTTCGTTGGACAACGTTATCCGCCCAAGCGTTCACGCGCATCGCTCGCGTAAACGTTAGCTTTAAAGATATTAGGACGGGAGAAAATGCTATCGACAATATTAAGGAAGCCTGTTCCTTGACTTGTTTTTGTTATATGTCAAAATGTCACATCGTTTTGTAAATATAGAAAATATTATCACGGTTTTTGTTAAAAGTAAAATTGATCTGTGCTGACGCTTATTTCAATATATTAGGTATTATAATACTGCGTACGTAATCCAAGAAAAAATTATAAATTCATCTATTTAATGAGGCAAACAACTTTTTAAATAATTTTTTTTTTTTTAGGTAAAACGAACTCCGACACTGTTATGAAGTGATAAAGATCGCTAAATTTGTTAAAGTGGGCCTAAAAACGTCTTATACGTGGACGTTTAAAATAATGAAAAGAACGGCTAGGCACAAACAGTTAACTATTTTTAATGTTGTCTCTTTTCTAAGTCCGTCATGTACAAGTAGTTAGTGACGTATACGTACTTAGCAGTGTGATTTTATAGATTATATTTATTGAAAAATGTAAGGCACTTCGTTCCTACCGGGTGTCCCGCGACACCACACGTATTTTTACATGTTTATTGTTAATGGTCTCTTCGTTAGTCATCCTGAAATGTTTTACTATACTGCTTTTATTGATAAAAATATAATGCCATATTTTTATCTCGGTTAAATTTATTTATTTTTTCTTCAAGACCACAATGACTGCTTGACGGTACGTAAGAAAAAACACATGTTACGTTACAATATACATTATGCATATGTTGGGACTTTACCCCGGGGGGTTAGGTTACAATATGTGATGTAGTACTGCATCTAACACATACAGGGGGAGGCTGGGTACAGATATGTGATCGACCGACTATAAGAAAAACACGAAGCACTGCAAAAACAACGGCTCACTCTCATCTCACTCCGTCTCGCAACGAGAAACAAACCTTAGCGTATCGATCTCCTATACACAAAGACTTTCCGCAGGACTTTGTACCAAGTCCTTGAGAGAAAAAAAAAGGCTTGACAAACACCACATATATGTTATCCAGACTTAACGCACACTGGACAACCAATGAAATTCCATGTTAAGTGCTTATCCATACCACTTAACATACTTAGCCATTTTTTTAACACTACCCCCACTTCTTCAACTTCCCCCACTCTTAACACCCTCTCTCTTCTAACTCCCCCAAACCTTCCTACTACAACGATACACTTGATAGTACACTCATTCTTGTCATTCATTCAAAAACCCCTTGTTGTCCAAGTAGTAGGGAGGTTGATCATTCATCTCCAGACGGGGGAAGATTCTGTCCTTGGTTCTCTCATTCTGACAAGTGTACCATGAGGTCGATTTTTCGACCTACATTCTACTACCAGCTTTCATCACTTGAGTAGCATTATTTTTCTTTCCCCTTCATTTTTACCCGTAATACTAGGGATAGTAGGTCAAATGAAATCCCACTACAAGCTAGTACAATCTGACTATTAAATGTTATTATCCATATTGATTTTATCATTTATATTATTTGCGAAATATATACACATGTTTAAAAAAATGATTTTTAAAAATTCTGTTTTATAATCATTTAAGATTATTATCACAGTCTTAATAAAGTTTTTCGTTTGGCTTGAGCTTGAACTATAGTATTAAATTTATAATAATGACAAATATTACATACACCCTCCCTCGCCTCCCTTTGATTTGTTTCCTTGATTGTTTAATACTCTTAGTTATGTATTATATTTTGATTATCGTATATATTATTTTCATAGGTTTGGCCAATATACTTGAACCATCAAATAGTAAACGAAGTAATGATGATATCCCGATACAATCATGTTATCCTTTTAATTACGAACAGATCTAATCATATTTAACTCTAGACAATGAACAGGTTATAATTTGAAAAAAAAAAAAAAAAAAAAAAAAAAATTAGACATAGATATACTGCATCCAGCGTTAACCGTTCTGTGTTCCCATATTAATGAAGGAAGTAATAGTGGGCGGTCGCAAAGCAATATCATGCTTCATCGTTGTGGTGACAGCCAATCAGATTCTTTTGCCTTATGTTATGCTTATGTCAATGTTATTGTTTACCATGTGTTATGTCTTTTATTCTCTTATATAACTAACTTACTTCTCATACATGTAACTTATTATAGCTATTGCAACCGTGTAGCTAAAATCGTGATTGTAGCTTTGAAGCACAATCAACGAAACGTGAAACCCAAAGAATTATAATAGTTGTTAATGAAAATTCGTTATTAGTAGTTTGAATGTTGAATTTAGTCTAGAATTAGTAGGAGTTTGTTGGTATCAGTAACCCGCTAGTTTCAACTAGTGCTAATAAACACGACTCTGGCTCAGTGGCTAAATTTAGAGTTAGGGGCTCACCATGCCCCCCCTCCACGGGGAACTAGACAACAATGTTCTTTGTCGAGATATAAACAATTCAAGTTTTGCACTGACCCTCTCTCTAAACCCCCCCCCCCCCCCCCCCTTACCCTCTACTTTTTTTCATAAACAATCTGCATTTCTATTCTTTCCTCTTTCCTCAATGCAAAATTCTCATGAAAAATAAGTTGATAAACTGAATTTTAGAATGTATTCAGTATCAAATGCCTCTTTAGAGTTATTGTAACACTTCATATTGCTATTTGTTGTAAAAAATAATGTATGTGTATTATGTTTGGTCCATTTCCTATGTTTTTTTTGGTATCTGGAAAAAAGTTATATTTTAACTACGGACCAAACAGTGTTGGAAAAGCATTTATGTGAAATCTATTCGAGTTAAAAACCTTGGAAAAATTAAATGTCACTTTTATATGGTCAAAAAAAAATACGAAGGATCGAAAAATTTATAATAAAATAAAACTTAACATACCTAGAATAAAAAGTATTACTATGCTGACTTATTTATAACATCAAACGTTTTTCTTTTTAAGAGCTTGATACGAGAGTTGAAATTTAAATTCTGAACCTCAGAGGTTTGTAAGTTTAATTTTTCATAAAAATAACTTTTTGCGTGCTGCATTAGGCTGGCAGATAAATGCAGTAAAGTATTTTTAATATAGTGAATAAAGAGATAATAAATGCAGTAAAGTATTGTTGATATAGTGAATAAAGAGAATAAATGCAGTAAAGTATTGTTGATATAGTGAATAAAGAGAATAAATGCAGTAAAGTATTGTTGATATAGTGAATAAAGAGAATAAATGCAGTAAAGTATTGTTGATATAGTGAATAAAGAGAATAAATGCAGTAAAGTATTGTTGATATAGTGAATAAAGAGAATAAATGCAGTAAAGTATTGTTGATATAGTGAATAAAGAGAATAAATGCAGTAAAGTATTGTTGATATAGTGAATAAAGAGAATAAATGCAGTAAAGTATTGTTGATATAGTGAATAAAGAGAATAAATGCAGTAAAGTATTGTTGATATAGTGAATAAAGAGAATAAATGCAGTAAAGTATTGTTGATATAGTGAATAAAGAGAATAAATGCAGTAAAGTATTGTTGATATAGTGAATAAAGAGAATAAATGCAGTAAAGTATTGTTGATATAGTGAATAAAGAGAATAAATGCAGTAAAGTATTGTTGANCTTAACATATCCCTAATGATTTTTGTTTTAAATATTAAATACCATTTATATAATCGAGTAGTGTCCCGACGACGCATCTCGAAATGATTTGTTATTGGTTTAAGCAAAAGCAACCATATTTAATCTAATAAAAATAAATGTTTTGATTTGTTGATCTTCAAATAGATATAATAACTTATAAATGAAAATTTATTTCATTTTACTTGTTTCTAAATATGGAATTAAGCCCGTTGCCACAGGCTTTACGGCTCGTTTTATATAACTTGCGTCATTAGGGGTTGTGAAAATATTATTATTATACCGTTTATGGAAATTACGGTAGAATTTAGAAAAGATTAGACTTGAGAAAACACGCCTATATATTATACCATTCTAAGTCTCTTAAAACATAATTAAACATAATAAATTGTTATTGAACTGATTATTATCTATTCCATTTAAAATTTAAGTCTAGGTGCATAAAATTACGGCAGAATTTAGAAATCATTACACTTAAGAAATTACGCCTATATATTATTATTCTCGTACAATATTTAAGTTTTCCGGTGATATTTATGCAACGAGAGTGACGGTCTGATATAATATTATAATATTATATATGGTGATAACCATAGGTAGATGGTAAACATATTATGTTTATCACCATCTAAAACGACTCTTAGTTCACTTACTTCTTCATGCAAAGTAAACTTAAGAATATTAGATGTTAAAGTGCCTACTTCTAAGCTACTTCTAAATATTATGTTTTTTTCTACTATATAACTATTTCTAAATTATTATAATGTTCTTTAGTTCTTTCTATTCTTATATCCTGAAGAATTAATCATCCATTTGTACAAAAGGAGACACGTGACGACATTATAATAAAAAGTTGTTTTATTTGTTGGTCATCTTGCCACTTAACCTTGTGTTCTTCTTTATTATTCTTCTTCTTTTTCTGCCACCCTCGCAACCTTCTATTGTCCCACTAATTAACCCATTATTGTTTCACTTTTTTTTCACCTTGTATTCTTCTTTTTTTTTATTTCCTTTACTTTATCTTCTTGTCTTGATTCTAAGAGAATTCCTGTTTTATAAAAGAAAAATCTTATTTTTTTATTTTTTTTTGTTATTATTCTATATTAATAGTTTTGTTTCTTCTATTGTCCTTCTTGAACTAGTTTTTCCTTTTTTTCTTTTATGCTTTTTTTTATCTTCTTTTTCTTCTACTTCGTCTTAAATAATGTGTTTTCTTGTGTTACGTAAGAGAAAATAAGGATGGATTTCTTGGTCTGTTGTTTCACTTTCCATTTCATTTTCATAATATATTTCTTTCAAACCAACATTCGAGGTCAATGATAAATAAAAACGAAAAGTGACGGAAAAGATAAAAAAAACTTAATATCTGAAAGAAGATTTTATATAAATGTGGATCTTACCAAAAGAAGAATATGAATGGATCTTATGGATCAAATTCGAGAGAAACAAATGCCACATCTCGCTGAAGCATTATTTGCTTAAAATATACTGTTTGCCGAGTTCTTATGCAGCGACAGTTTCTTCTTTTCTCTTTTTACGACTGATGCAAAAACTTGTATGAACATTGAGCTCATATATAAATAACAATGCACCGGTTTCGCCTGTGCATAGAGGCGGACAATATTCTAATAGTAAAAGATCCCGAGGTCGTTTTCCTTTTGTTTTATTATGAGTAGTGGACTTATATCATTGGACTAGTGGCGAAAAAACCAGTGGCATAGATCTGATACTTCCACAAACTTTTGCACCACGCTTTATAGATATAATTCTTAACTAAAATAACTTTAATTCTTGTCGAATTTCGTATAATGGACATTATAGAATATTTATTACTTGAAAAAATAAACATTAACATTTCTAAAGATTTGTCTTAGAAACCGTTAAATTATGAATTAGGATTAAACTTAGTGAGGTATCGTTAGGGGTTTGCTATAGGTAATAGACATATATACTAAATTTAGAGTATACTCGTATATGTCTATTACCTATAGTAAAAACCTGACGATGTGCATAAATATCACGAAACTAGTGGTTTAAACTATTTATTGTTTATTAAACCGTACCGCACTAATTTTATCCTAATTAACATTTCTTATACCATGGTATTTCAAACATGTTTACAAATGAACAAATTATTAATTAAATTACATTTTTTAATTACAATATTGACGATTGACGCTGTAGATAAAACTTCATTCATTTGTAAAAATTTTAATTTATTCAAAATAAAATTGTACAAAAATTGGAAGTGGAAAAAAAGTTCTCCGATTCCACACATCTTTTTAGATACCTTCTGGAATACAATTCCACTAAGTACTTTTAGGAAAATCTGAATATTTAACGAGAACAGAATGGTACTATCGACTGCAGATTTTTAATGCATCGATCTTCCAAAAATCTTATTGCACCGTGATCTAGCTCTTTGTTATTTGGTGATTAAAGAGATGCCGTTGTTAGGATCTGGTGGTTTTGGCGGGATGCAAGGAAGTGTAGCGCGGGATTGTCCTTGAAGCGAGTGAAATGAAGGTATGAGTCAGATGTTGCCCCGAGGTAGGCACACTCACACTACCTTCCTGTCTCAACTTGAAACCAGAACTCACCAGAGTGGAAACATTACCGCTAAACAAAGAAAATAACAATGGAATAACCCTAGCCTACCCACTCACTCATCAAGAACAGTACTGCAGTATACGTGTACAAACAAAACCACGTGAACTTACCAAGCACATCCACAGTACTTCAATATACAAAAAAAAAACCACGTGACCTTATCTGGCACATCCACAAGACTGCAATATACACAAGCAAAACCACTTGGTCATCCACAGTACTGTAATATATGTATACAAACAAAACCACGTGACCTTATCTAGCACATTCACAGTACTACAATATACAAACAAAACCACGTGACCCTACCAAGCACATCCACATGGATGTACCAGTATATACAAACAAAACCACGTGACCTTATCTAGCACATCCACAGGACTGCAATATATACAACAACATCCACATGGAGTACAGTATATATAAACAAAACCACTTGACCTTACTAAGCACATCCACAATACTACAATATTTGTATAAAAACAAAACCACTTGGCCTTACGAAGCTCATCCTTAGTGATACAGTGTATACAAACAAAACAACATCCACAGAACTACAGTATAAACACAAAAATATCAGCTGTTCAGAAATTACACGCGTTTTTAATCTTTTGAAATTTTTTTTTTCTTTTGAAAATTTGAATGGAGATATCATATGAATGATATTGAAGAGTAGATTACAAAAATATAAAACGCTTGTGGTTTGTGGGAATTGCTAAAATTTCCACGCGGTTTTGTCAAAATAATTCATGTGCATTTTTTATCGGCAATTCCTCAACCTAATAACATCATGTTCATTATACCAACGAAACCCTTTTTACGTGAGACTTTACGTTACTTAACCTTATTTTACTCATCATCTGTTTTTCTATTCCATTTATATACTTGCTTAAAATGTTTAATATAATGATTTTTGTCTTACATCATCATATTTCTGTATTAGTTTCCACTTGTTGTTTACATTTTAATTGTTATTTCTTTCTATAAATGCACTTCTCTATCATATTAGGTAAGCTTTTAAATTACTGGCTAGCTTTGAATAATTAAAAGTAAAACTAAAAAGGACGAAGGGTTTTTAGTTAAAGTTAGAGATGAGTTTAAAGTTTGTCGTTGTTTGTGGTGGAGGAGTGTTGGAGACAGTTAGGTGGTGTGTCGGTTAGTTTCTAGTGGCCAAGGCGGGCGGGATGTTCATAACGTTTCAGCTCTGAGTTTTTAAGAGTCTAACTCCAGCTGGCATCTCGTACAGTATCTGCTAGTGGTATCTTCTTTCTCATGGCAGCACCCAGACTCCTAGTGTTATAAATAGCCTATCCCGCATCTCAACTCTCGTAGCCCAGCCAAGAGCCGTTTCCAACTCCCCAAAGTGAATTATTGACTACACTGTTCAACATATCTTATGTGCCTTTTGTTATTACTCAACTTTATAACTCACTCTACTCTCTATATTACGTATTTTTATTTTTTAATTCTTCAAGAATTTATCGCATATATACTTAATTTTTATTTTTAAACTCTCACAAGAAGATCTATATAGCCTCTCTTTTACGTCTTTATATTTTTCTGTGTGACTGGGTCACTAAACTCTCTTAAAATAATCCATGTTTAATGGAACAGTTTTTTTTTTTATATTTTTTTTTATTTATGCAATTTTTATTTTATTTGAGTAAATAACCTTGGAGCTTAAGAAGAAACTGGCTTTATAATTATGCAATCTCTGTATAAACTCTTAAAAATAAATTACTTGAGCGCAATAAAACCAACTACAGCATTAATTAAATGCATCATTAATACTCCTACTCATAGCGTTTTTTATTTTTGTATAT
>KZ651148.1:765083-777510 GCA_001010745.2 Gerris buenoi | reverse complement strand
ATTATTTTGTTATTTTATTTATTTTTTTTTTTTAATCTTTTCGATCAATTCATATCGACTGCTCGATGATGACCTTTAGATTTTCTTGATGATGACTTGACCTGTATTGATAATATCTTATTGAGGTTTGATAATAGAATAATGTTTTCTTTTCAAATTTTCTATTGTAGTTGGTTTGATTTTTTTTTTAATTTTCCTCTGGTTAATAGTTGGAAGTTAAGATGTCATTGTTCAAGATGAAATTATCTATTTTTGAAAGCATTAAGTTTGAAATTGTCGCCTTAAAAACAATTTCGACCGGAATAACATACTGTCGTTATCATTATGACACAGTGTTTTTAATTAATCAAATTGTTTTCCTCGCGGAGTTATTTGATTTTACGACATAGGACGAGTGGAGGAGATAGCGAGGATTAGACGGAGCTAGTCCGCAGTCAAGAATTAATGACTCCCATCAGGGTGACTAATGACATTAGTATCTTATCCTCCACCCCGAGGGGAACCTCTACACAAAAACAAATATTTAATAAAAACTAATAAATCTTTTAACCATGTGTCAATTTGGGGGGGTAAATTGAAAAAGAAAGAAGACGTATATTTTATATAAAAAATGTTGAGCTCTTTCGTAAGAAGATATGAATGAGAGAAGGCTGGGTTGAGACGAGCCATCGTCATCACTATATCCGCGGGTTCATATCTCTTGACATTTGTCAATGTTTAAGATTATACGTATTTTCAATTTAAGAATTTTCGAGAACAATAGACAGGTAATAATTCATTCATTTGAAAAAAATCATAAGATCTCAATGAAATACAATGAATGTGTTTGGAATTTTTTGTCCTCAAACTTTCTTATATTACTCAAAGCTTCAGACATTATTAACTTCAGGTTTAGGTTCGTTTTTAATGGTTCCCAAATATTCCTCGTTTAAGTTTTTACACATTAGGATATTCATGGCTGATGGTGAAATCTTGAGACAAGCACATTAAATGTGTTATGTTCAACTCAGTTGGTTTGTTAGGGGTGGGTTGATAATAGGAAGGGTTGATAAACACATAATTAAAATAAAAGAGAACATATGCTCACTTGCGGCGAACATATGCTCAGTGGCCCCTTTCCGGGGGCCCCCAGATACCTGGGGGCCGGAAAGAAGATAGAGGGGCCCCACTAAAGGTTTGCGAGGGGCCCCTAAAGCCTTACCGCCGCCACTGCATATGAGCGGCAGATTCTTGTTTTTAGAAGATACGAACTAACCCAGGACCTCCTCTATTCCTTCGTCTTCTACCTTGAGTTCTAGATTTTTTAATTGGAATGGAATTTTGGGAATATTTGGGGGTTTGTTTAAGGTTGTACGGGTTGATTTAGGGTTTTTTGGAACACATCAGAGGGTTTAAAGGCTTTTGGAGGAGGTGAGAGTTGGAGAAGAATTGCCAGATTTTGCAGAATAGTACTTGAATGAGCTGGATCAGAAATGTCAGAATGCGGAATAAATTGATGTGATAGATGTTTGGCTAATTGATCTGCTTTATCCCATGGCCTATCACTTTTTGCCCAGGATTGATCAGGTTTAAGGAGGGGAGAGGGGATGATCTTGTGTTAAAGGATTTTTCGGGTTGCATTACAAAGGGCGCTTCTGTGGTCAACATTTTGGTGTAGTCTGTGAACTGACTTGGACTGAGTTGCAGAGGATTGACAAATTGATTTCCATGTCGTTCTATCTTCTATCTTCAGCTAGCCTTCGTGCTTGGTCCAGTCTCTTCGCTCCTGGTGTGGATTTCTTATGATATCCTCCCATTTCCGCCTTCTTCTGCCACAGGGTCTTTTCTCTTGGGGTCTTGCTCCATAGGCCAGCTTTGGGTACCACTTATTTTTCATCCTTATCACATGGCCAAACCATTTGAGTTGGTAGGAGCTCACCATGTTTCTGATGGAGTGGATTTGAAGGTTGTTTTTGATAAGTTAGGTTTCTTATACTTCCACAGCTAACAAAAAACTTAACCTGTCTGATTTCATTATCCTTTGTTGTAAAAACGTAACCTATAAGAAAATTTAAAGTATGTAATAACAAAAAAAAAAAAAAACAAGTAATTGAGATTTCTCTAACACCTTGAGATCAAAATTTTAATGATTCATCCCAATCAAAATCATAAAAGACCAAACTGAACAATTTTCCAGAACATTTAAATACAATTGTTAATAGAAAAATGACCCAAATTATAGCCTTGGTGTTACTAAGCTGCACTATAGCTACAATCTGTGATGTAGCTCCATGTTGGATCTAGTTACCAATCCAGACATTACACCAAAGGTGCCAAAGTGTACTAATTTACAAATAAATTTAAATCTTCCTTTTTAAAATGTTTTTGCTACCGAGTTTACCGAATGCCGGTAACGGGTGCTATGTGATTGCTCTGATGAACAAAATTTGTATGTTTCCGATATCAAAACTTCCGAGACGATTAATAATGTGTTATGGGGTGATAATCCTTTCTGTTAGGTTATTGAAATGATGCAACAAACCCCTGCAACCTGCCCCTGCCATTTCCCTATACATTCTAATTAACTTAGATTGAATCTGTTAATGTGACAGTTAACTTTATTTCTGTCAGCCTCAGGCACGTACTTTTCTGACTCTTTTATCAGATCTTACAGTTCGCTTATTTATACTAATCTATCAGGATAAATAATAAGACATTTCTCATTTTAAACCAATAAAGCTGCTTGAGTATTGGTTGAATGTTATATTTCTTTAGTAAGATCCCAGCTATGGAGTTATCTCAACGTTTTGTTGGTTTATTTTCATATTGTAATTAAGATAATGAAGCAAATATACTGAATTCTGATTGCTTTATAGGTTTTGATTTGGGGTTTCAATTATAGACGTTTACAACTTACAATACTCTGAAGTAATTTAGTTTAATTTGCAAGTCGAGTTAAAGACTCAAGTAAGGTACGTTTGTAACCGATTAGGACCCCTTCTCAAGTTACCTTTCCAGGTAAGACACGCTCATGGAACAAACAACGGTATGACGCTATTGTAGAAGATATTTCGGGGGGTCATATGATGCTGTGTCAAAGCCGACTACGTCATGCGGATCTCCTAGACTCTAGACGAATGTGATTAAAGCAATGAAAAGACGCACGGGGTCCCGAAAAGATTTCCATAGAAGAAACCACAAGACAATGGACAATAGGCCTTCGCCCGAACTGTCTAATAGACCATTGAAATATAAAATACAAAAAAGCATCTGTTTGGCGATTCAGAGGCGACACCGTGTCAACGACATCGAAACGCATTCCTCGCCTCTCCTCCAACCCTCTTATCATAATTAAACTTTATAGTCCTCGGTATGCGAACCCCGTCTATACCTTACAACACATAACTTTATCAGACCCACTCACTGATAATTAATTCTTGTTTGGAATTCAACCTCTCAATACATATACCAATCATTTGTATCACGTAATATTTAAACGTAATTACTATCGAAGCTTTGTTTCCTACGACTTTCTCTTAGTACAAAACTTAAGTTCTAAAACTAAAGATAACTGAAGAGTTATTTCTTAGTTTTAAATATAAAAACAGCTCAGTTCTCTCTACTTACTGGATTCTCTTACTATTTTATGAAGTTGTCTGTCAGAATGTTGTAACTAACCATGAAGTTTTTTTTACTCAAGAAAAATTGTAAAAAAAACTTACTAAAATAAGACATGGGCTTAAAATAAACTTAAAGTCACATTCCAGTTACTCTTAAGACCCCTATACACGGTCAAAATGTTTGCGCAAACATTTTGACCGTGTATGGGGCTGTTTGGTGTTTGCGTAAACATGATGTTTGTCGTGTATGGCCTCAATTTGCCAGACATCAGGTTTGCGCAAAATTTTCGATTGAGTGTTTAGGATCACATACAAGAGCTCTTAATTTGACTCGATTGCTAACTGAATCCTAAAAGACTACCCCAGATTTTTTTTTTTTTTTTTTTTTTTTTTTTTTTTTTTTTTTTTTTTTTTTTAAATGAGTTTTGTTAACAAAGTTATAAGTTATAAGCTTGTTTCCCCTAGACGTTATTTCAGGATTTTTCAATATCCGCTTCTTTATGTCGTCTTAGTGTCTAGTTTCTTAGGGAATTCTAATCGAAAGCTAGATTTTGAGCATCAATGCCTTTTTTTTCATATCAATAGATTTATAATGTATTATATACAGGGTTCTTTTATAATAAATTTAATTACAATAATTTAATTTTTCATTTGTGCATCTAAATTTTAGTAAAAGCAAAATAACCAATTTCAAAAGAGGACAGTTTTGTAGTGTTTAACTTGTCGTGAAGCTTAGACAATTAGCAAGGATGTGCTAAAAAGATGGCAGCTGCTATGTGCTAAAAAGATGGCAGCTGCTATGTGCTAACAATGTGGCAGCTGCCATGTGCTAGTTATTAGCGGAGAGGTTCTATACCGTCCTCGGTTTCACTTATATTTGTATTATAGTTTTAGTGTTAGTATTACTAATTAGTATTCTACTTTTATATTGTTTGTTTTTCTTATTTAGGAGATTTAAACAATAAGTTCTTCTCCTTGGATTTTTTTTTTTAAATTGTTACAGAATAGTAATAAATATTAAAGAATAGTAATAACTAATAACAATCTTATTAGGGTCCGTAGGCAAAATCGAGAACCCTTAAACATTCCTGAGCTTGAAAAAAAACGAATTAGTTATGTTAATGATAACCCAACCCAAACACAGGAAAAATTACGGGGATGTCCCAAGGCTTCGTGTTGTATCAATTCATCTATTCGCACTGTATATCTTTGAAAATTGAATTTGTCGCGTCCACCCACACCCCACCCTTTAATTTTTTACAAATCAATGAAAAAATCGCAGATATTCTCTGTCAAAAAACAAGCAATGGGGTTACAGACATTTTTTATACTTCGGATATTTTATGAAAAAAAAAAAAAAATGTCCTCCCCCTAAAATCATGAACATTTTTATCATAGTAATGGTTTGGGAGAAATTTCGGATTTGTTTTATTACGTTTGGGCAGTATAAAGGCCCAAAAATGTGTTTGTTTCACTTGATTATAATAATCAGTTCAAAAGTTAAAAAGTCATAAGGTAAAACGGACTTTTAAATGACCGCCATCTTGAAACGGCTGGGTCGATTATGCTGGTTAACGAACTAGTTTTATTTGTCAAATTTCCAACAGACCCTTTTTGTTTGCTGAAGTTCACATTTGGTGGATTTATTTTTATTTTAAATTTTCATTATTTGTAGGATTTAAATGTATTATTTGTTAGTTTTATAGTATACTTTGTAGAGACTGAAAAAGCATATGATTAAATCCATAAGCACTTAGGTTACGGCTTAAAGTGAAATTAGATTTTAAAACTCAGAAATTAAAACTGGAAACTCTCATTAATATTAATAAGGAATCACAGCTAATGCAATGACCAGCTTTCTAGACTATTTGTATTTTAGCCTGTAAGATTCTACACTAGTTTGAAAACAACTAATGCTAGATTAGTTATAAATACAATACTCGTATGTATTAACGCTATTTTTTAATCGTTATTAATATGTGATTCAATTTTGACTATATTTTAAAGCACAAAGAACTTATTAATTTCATAATCTTTTATTTTAAAAGATAAAATAAAATATTTATAATTAGAATTAAAATGATTACAAATTGGACAATACCAATATAATTTTTTTTTTCTTTCATTATTTATTCTGTTAAAACATCACTTAAGTTCGCGTCTTCTTAATCTACTTAGACCAAAAACTTTTATATTATATGGTTATATTATTATTTCTTTTTGATATTAATAATAAATTGTAATAATAAATTTTAATGTTTCTGTTTCAGGTATGAAGTTCTTGACAGATATTAATCTTAATTCAAAACCTTGATGTAAGTTGATTACAATTATGCTTACTGACATTGAAAACTTATCAAGAGTAAATAAAAACACCTCTAAAATGTAAGCTTTTAAAAAGAATGTCATAAAAACGCTGTCCTGATTGTTCTTTATAATTTTTTAATTCTTTACGTTAATTTCTGAGGATTAGTCTTTATCTATATATTTTTAGATTGTTATTAGGAGGAGATTTTTTTATAATTGTTATTTTGGAACTTTATGAAGTAATTCTTAAAATTAAAAATAAAAAATAAAATAAAAATATTGATTAGCGATTTCATTCAGTGCATGTATCTGTTAAATTTCTTAATAGCTTTATATAAAGTCTTTCTAAAGCTTAAATACATCTTTTGTGCATGCAACCAGAATTTTGAATTAAGCTCATATATAATTTTATTTTTTTACAAAAGGGCTTAGGACTTTATTGTATATTAATTTACCTTAAAGGGAGAAAGGTATAAAGTTTGTCTTAGGGAGTAGAGGGAGATTCGTAATTTGATGAAAAGGGCCGTAGAGCGGAGGGTAAAACCAGTGGTTTTTCGATGTGTTCAAATTTTCATCAAGGAGAGGTCGTTTTAGTTGAAAATAGGGGGGGGGGGGGTTAGGAGGTAGCAAGTAGCAAGGTCGAGAAGGTATTTGGTCTATTAATGCATCTCCTTTGCTTTAACTCCCTCGTTCCGACCTTCTAACTGATTATTTAATGGTTTTTCAGTCGGGTAAAAGGGGGAGTGCAGATTTATTTGATGAATTTTGGGTTTTCCCTTACCCCAACAATATTCTGCAGAAAGCAGAGGTATAATACCAATACCGAAAGTGAGGGTAACAGTAAATATATGTAAAAGCTCCAGAGAATATTTGGAAACTTGTTTTATTTATAAAAGAAAATATGAGGGAGGAGTGAAATTATACATAAATACGCGAGGCGCAAGGGCTCCGCCCCCTGGGATGTAAATCGTCCGTCTACTCTTCACCCTACTACTCCCCCACCACCTACCTCTCACACGATCCCCTGTATGTTGTTGTTGGTGTTGAATTTTGAATTAAGTTTAGTTAAAATTTAATTTTTTTATATATTTCAAATGATTTATACTTTTTTTGTATTTATTTTTAAGTTTATTTTCCCAATGTACCAAATGTACAAATAAATATTAGAACAATATGATTAGAAAAAGGTTTGAGGAATATATTTTTAATTTTAAAATCTTCCTACCTAGTAACATTTTTCTTTAAAAATTGTCTTTTAGTGCTTGACTGCGCGAGGAACTGTGTTTCTTCGGATAAAAAACTCAAATAATTGGGCTTTATTCACCAATTTGTTTTCTTCGGAGATTATTTTGCTTTTTAATAAGTAATTTGGGAGTTTTTGGATCTCTCAATGGAATGAATGGAAGTGTTATTGCAAATAATTTGAATACGTTTATTGGTGTATGCAAGAGATACAAGGTTCTATATGGGATCAAATTATAATTATTATTAACAATGGGAAATAGATTAGTCAGAGCACTGTAACGGAAATATAGAGGCCCATGGTTCGATTCCCAGTGCTGAAGTCTATTTTTCTCTTTCTATTTCCCATTGGTAATAATAATTATAATTTTATTTTATTTAAAATTTAAACTTTCCGTAGTATGAATTACCAAACTATATGAACTACCAAAAACTTAAAACATGAATTTATATGGGTTGTTGGCACGCCGCTGTCTAGGTTTATTTGTTTGTCGGTTCTAGCATTAAAGGTAAAAATGTTGTATAAAGGGAAGATATTATTTTGTCAGCGTTTTTCTTTCTCTATTGTAGATCGAGCCAATTTAATACAGTAACTCAATGATTCATTACAACTCATAAAATACTGCACTCAGTCTAGGTGTTTTTATTTGGTCGGTTACAGAAAGGGTGGGAGGACAATATCTGTAGCTATATTTCTACTCGAGCGAGGGAAGCGTTAGGTCATCTCTTGATCTGGGCCTCGTTGGACGATACGACCTGGTTTGTAGGTGACTAATGTCCCCCGCGATATTTCATCTTTATATCAGGTGCTAGCTTCGCCTCCACCCTCCGAGTGCACGTGATGTCCCCTAGCTACGGAGGTTATGTCCCCACATCCGTCGTCTCTCCCTAGCATTGTTCGTACAGTTCAGCTCAACATATAACTTTATACCCCGCTGCCTTTTAATCGGTTTGGGTGGAATTCCGAATAAGTCTTTCCGTCACATTTAATAATAATCTTCTGGCTAATTTACCTTTTTTTTTTCGTCTTTAGCAATACTCCCCCTCCGCCTCTACCCTTCAAGAAGAAATTAATTCCAATGTGGCTTTGGTTGGATGCAATGATAAACTCGTCTATTCAGTTCCCTTTTTGTTGTTTTCAACTTACTAAACTAACTAATCCTGATTTATTCTGTGTTGATTCCAGCAATGATTCGCTTCGGGGAGCTTCAGAATCATTAGTGACGTCATTTTATTGTTTATCTTTCTCATAAAAATAGAATAGTTTTGTGTTTTTACATGTAGACGTTACAATTTAACACAACAGCATTAGAATAAAATAAATAAATAATTAAATAATTTGTTTATTTGTAGTAACATGCGGATTATACTCATTATACAATAACAATAAACAATAGACTTGGACAGTAATGCCCATCAGTCGAATGTGCCTTTTTTTCTTGTTTAACAAATAGTTTAAATTATCGGCATGTATTCTTATGTGACGCAACAGTTAATAAATAAATAATTACAGACATAAATAATATATAACACAACAGCATTACGTTGCATAGTTATTATGATTCTGAAAATAATGTGACCTCTCTCAGACTCGAACTCGAAAATCTACATCTTCTTTTATTATATGGTTATTTAATAATTTGGAAGATAATCAATATTATTTTTGTATCTCTACGTGTTGGATTAAATTTAAATAATTCCAATTAATTATTTACTTACTTTTAAGACACTAATTTTGAAGTATTGAATTTATCAAATTAATAATAATACTACTATATAATAAATGATTTACTACTATATAATAATGATGATTGAGTTTGGCTGCATTAATAGATTTTTTTGTTTCAGTGTAGGTTATTTATTCATTTTTTTTTGGCACACTGAAAATATACTGCCTATATAAAATAGTTTTTTAAACAAAGATTTCTATTTTTTTAATTAGATAAATTAATTATATTTTATTAAAAGCAATTATAATTTTACGATTTATTTAAGAATCAAATGGAAAAGTTTTTTTTAAATTTTTGCAGTGTCAATCAATTTTATAATTACTCAAAAGTTGTAATTTATTTATTTTGTTTTATTTTTATTTTTATTTTTGAAAAATAAAAGAGATTTTATTATAGTTAATCATTATTAAATTAATATTTTAATTTAATTTAATAAAATTATTTACTCATTTTTTGTTAGTTGAAGCTTCATGATATAACTTTTTTTTAGAAAACTTAATTTTTTATTAATAAGACCTTTTTAAGGATATGTTGAAAGAAGTCGATTGTGTCTCGACTTTGCTATAATATTTGGACAAATCGTGAGTTTTTGTGTCGTATAATTTGGTTTTAGTGTAACATTCCGGTAGAAACAACTAACATTGGTTAAGGGGAATCGTTAAATTTTATCGCCTAGTTTTGATTTATTTTATTTTCATCATTGATTTTATTAGGGAATTAAAATGTGTTTTATTATTTTTTTTATTTTAAATTTATTTGAATTAGTTAGAACTTGACTAAAAATGTAATGAATCTATTGGAAGGCACTGATCAGCGGGCGTTTTGTTGGGATTCCACTTACTGTTAGAATAATTATTAGAATATCGGATATTGCCTTTCAAAATCTGAAATTGAGCTTAGAAGAGATTCGGAAGCTTACGTTCTTTGATGTATTGATGTTACACTTATAGTTTGTGCCAAATTGGTTTTAGTGTGTTGTCAGCGCGGGAAAGTTAAAAAAATGAGTTAAGAGCCTATGAGAGCCCAGGATATTAAAATCCGGGGTTCTGATTGGCTCCCCAACTCCCAACCCCCTTATATTCAGTAAACCGATTACGCTTGCTAATTTTGTTCTTGTTTGACAATTTCCTGATAAAGTTTTCAAGGGGTTCTCTTTGAACTTTATCTATTTGTCGGAAAGTTTCAGTGGAAGTTTATATCTGGTTATTGTTTGTCGACTGAAGATATTTGCAGTAAGCCGAATCCGGAAGATATGCCCGGGAGCGGAGTTACTCGTAGCCCTTGTGTATATATGGCCGGCGTCGAAGACAAAGGGGAGCGTGTTTGTCCAGTTTCCCTTGTCCGGGCCGCAGTGTCTGTCCCTCGGTCCATGAAGCTGTTCCGCCCTGTCGACTCCTAATGCCGCGCATCTGTGCTGGGAGAGATATCCTCGTCCGCTCTGCCTGAAGCACAAATACCTTGCATTCCTTCAGCCACGTGCCTTTCTAGTAGGGTATCTTCGACTTGAAGCAATTCTGCAGATAAAGGCTTTTGATACTACGTCTACAGCACACGGGTTAATATGACAAGAACAAACGGGCCAATATGCCAACACACGGGACCAATATGACAAGAACAAACGGGCCAATATGACACCAACACACGGGTCAATATGACAGCAACACACGGGCAAATATGACAACAACAAACTGGCCAATATGACAACAACACACGGGTCAATATGATAAGAACACACGGGCCAATATGACAACACTCGGGTCAATATGACAACAACACGCAGTCCAATGATAAGCATCAGTAAGACCTCCCAGCTATAAGACGTTATCGAGATATCTGCTTCGTTTGTTTATTGTTCTTTGGGGAATTGACACAAAGCCTTAAGTTATACGAGATGTGATCTATACAATTAGAACTCTTCTTAATTTCAATGTCTATTGTGATTAGTCTGTACCTCACAACTCTAGAAAGTAGGTCATCACACATGACCATCTCAAAGCCATCTGCGGAGACTTTCAAACTTTAATATTAAAGTGCAAATAGAAAAATGTATAATTTAAGAAAACCTCAATATTCGGATTCTCGAATTAAATATTTTTGACTTCTAGCCCCCATATCCATAACATTGCTTTTTGTCATATTACATCAGTGCTTACATATGCCAACAACCTATTGGCATTGAAAAATAAAAGTGTTCAAATAATTTTATTTAAAAACCTAGTGGCTAATCTGCAGTTATCAATACAGTCGATGATTGCTTGACAGTATAATTTCGCTTGATTTATACATTTAAGAGATTATATCCCTTTTTCATAGCAGTTCGTTTATTATATTAAATTTTGCGGCCAGCTAACATTTTATGTATTGAGATCTTTGTAATTCGTATTAAGTAAATTAAAAAAAAAAAAAAATTTCAAATTAGAAAGCTTATATCTATAATAGTTAATACATTTTAGAGATATGATATCCCTTTGTCTAAATAGTTCATTCGAGTGAGGCCCCTCCAATTTTCTAACCTGTTCTCCTAAGGTGCCTTGATAACTGAAGTTTTACCAACCTAGTTTATTTCTCAATTACTATTTTATTTTGTAAAGGATTAATAGGTTGGACAGTTTGAACAGATTGAGGCCTGTTAAAGAACTGATATTGTTAGTGTTACAGAGTAATAAAATATTCAATTAGGCTGTTTATTTCATTTATTATTTTATGTATTTACATACTTACTTTTACTGTGATATGTTTAGGTCAATTTAACATGTTGAGTTTTCATGAGAAGCTATGCTCTGTACTAACGCGCTGTTACTCGTATCATTATACACAGGTGAAGAACAGCTCATCTTCCAAATCCTCTCGTACATCTGTTTTTTCAGTTCAAAACAAACACGTCGGAGGATGAGGGTATTTCCGCAGTGTTGTCGTATCCTATTTCTGGGTTCTTCCCCGGATATACGTATTCTTACTCCCCTCTCCGTTTTTCGTATTTTCTTGAAAATAACTCTTAGAGTTCATCAGGGCGAGTCTGTATCTCATCTCGGCTGCAGCGTACCATAACGCAAATAGTTACTCTAAAAGGTTTTCCCCCCTCTTTTCTCTCTTACCCTTCTCTTCTTTTTCCGGGGTTTTCTTTTCGGAGAGAAACGTCGCTGTTGGTTTGTCGGGAAATGCTTTTCCTTCGCTCTCTCTCTCGCCGGTTTTTCCTTCGCTCTCTCTCACGCCGGTTTAAAAGCTTTTCTCGTATTGTCTGCTAGAAATTATCCATCTTAATCCGTCCGTTTTCCGACAAATAGAGTTTTATTTTTATTTTTTCCTATCGGAAGTTAATTAGGTTTTTTTAAAAATAATATTTTCTTGTTATGAAAGTTTATGCTTGTTTCTTTTTATGCGTTCTCTTTTTGATGTTGTTTTCCTTTAACCTTTTACTTAATTGATATTAAATCACTTTACTTACAAACAGATACAAAATTACACATACAATGATATTAAATAATATTGTATGTGTAAATTTTGTATGTATTTGTATATGTATACATATTTTATTTCTCAATTACTATT
>KZ651148.1:753136-764678 GCA_001010745.2 Gerris buenoi | reverse complement strand
TATATATATATATATAAGTATAATTTCTCATGTGGTGACAATCATCATGTTATGATGATTGTCACCAGTTGAGTTATCTGTTAAAATGTATGTTATTGCATATTTTATATTTTTATTCTAATTGTAGAATAGATTGATCTTATAGAAAATTGAGCATAACAATTTTCCCTCGTATGACTTTTTTTTTTCTCTCTTTATATTAACCTGTTGTCTTTGTAAGAGTACATTTTTTATTTCTATCTAGCTCTCAAGATGATTCATTAGCTGTCAAGTTTTCTTAATGAAAAATGAGAGGGGGACTAGGTAATTAGAATGGATAAATTTAGTGACAAATATCGTGGGGAGTAGAAGAAGGCTACTACGTAGGCCAAAAACCGCCCCCTTTAGCCCCCTGCATATTATGAATCGCTTCTCCAAAGGTTGCTAGTGACAGGGGATGAGTTACCCCCTTGGACCTCTTCTAATTCCTCCTTATTTAAATTTCAAATTGTTCGGTTAAAGGGGTCTTAATATTCGAGACCCCGAACTCCGTCTCCTGCCGCAGTAGCCCCCGACAATTAGCCGGCGTCCCCCCTCAGTATGTGTTATGCAAATGTTTCAGAAAGGAAGGAGGTGCTTATCGTCGAAGCAGTATCTTGTTATCTCTTCTCTTCCACCCTCCCTCTAAATACTGTACCTTAGTTCTGGCTTCAGCGTCTAGATGGCGTTAGCTTCTATGTAGTAGCGTTGCCGTATCATTTTCAACGGTCTTCCATTTGGTACGTAATGGATTTTTAAGCACATGTAATCATAGAGCTACATCTCAAGTCTAAAAGAAGTGCTAGAATTGCGGACGTTCTAAATTATCATAATAAATGACCTTTGTCGTTTGTTCAGAAATCAGAGCAACTTATGGTTTTTCAGAGGTCTCGAATGGAGGAGTTCTTGAATGCATTTATCTCACTTCACTGTTCAGGCTCTTGCTGTGGTGTTGAAGAACTCGACAAGATTAGATAGTTTTTTTCTCATTATTTTTCTGAAGAAGATGTACACTTACATGACGTTGAACACAATTCGCTTCAGTTTGCTTTATACAGCTGAGGATAAACAGCATGCGGTTTCCGGTGACATCCGTGTCACGAAGGATTTAAAGTCTGACGTTTCGCTTCCATTACTGGAAGCATCTTCATGTATGTGGTGCATCGTGATGTTGACTCGAAGCAAACACAAGATGAACTGACGACCGGAAACCCAAGCTGTTTATAACGAGTCTACCCGCGGGAGTCTACGCACTAAGTTAGCTGAGGATAATTTGGAACTACTGTAAAGAAAAGCTGAAATAATATTTAGAAGGAATAGTGCTGCAGGATTTAGAGGTACACACGTGACACATAAAAGTGAAAATATGGAGATGTAAGTAATGAAATTGTGGTGAAGTCAGTCTGCGAACGAAGAACTTACGGGAACTAAAAAAATGTTGGATATAGGTGAGGGATGTGTGTCGAAGAAGTGAGGGATAAAATGATAAAAAGAGACTGAGAAAGATCCAATTCTAATATAATTGGTGTTGGGGGATATGTTAGGGGGCGGTGGAGGCGGCTCACGTAAAACACCCATTACTATACCGAGGGAAGATAGGGGACCCTCACTCGTACGGATATTGTCAAGTGTTCCCCTCCATATCGCATCCCACAAGCCTCCGAAACTAGACTATGCAGCGGGGTTTTCTGATCCAGGATTTACTTCAACGCTTGTCTACTGGACTCGAGCAGTCTTTAAAAAGCCTTCGTCAAAATCCGACACACTTACAGAGAAAACCCTTTTCTATTTTTAGTAACTTACAAATAGCCAAAATGGCTAGGTCCTGCTGTTTTTCGCTTAACATTTCTGAGTTTTCTGTTAGGAATAAAACTTTAAGGAGAATGGAATACAATTTGGATGAACTTTTTTTCAAGTGGGAACAGTTATTTTCTTCAGAAACACTCTCTATAATAAGTATAGAGGTATTTTAAAAGATGTAATGTTCATATACTCAAAATTCGTATACATTATTCCTTCCAATCCCAAGACATAAATATTCATTATAATTCGTGGTTAATTTGTCCCTATAGTTGTCAGCCTTTGTTAATATATATATTGTTCAACTGGCTACTAATATGTCCTTTTTCCTATTAGTGTCTGTTAATTTGAATTATCTTCCAAACTGCTCAGTCTAGAATCCTTTAGCTTCCAACAATATTAGCTACTTAAAAGTTAATAGAGAAGTTAACAAGTAACACACGCTTTTATTGATTTTTAAATTTTGTTATATCAGTGCAAGTTCACCTTTCTAGGTAGTCGGGAAGTGAGTCGTATTCAAGTTACAAGATTTGGAAAAAAACCAAAAAAAAACAAGTGAAGTTAAATAAATAATTAATAAAAAATTATAGTAAAAGTTAGTGGCTTTTAATGCTTTTTTTTCAAACTCTTAACTCAAAAAATAAACAATTTATGTAATAGTTTTATTAAGAAGGACATTGATGGTTAGGATCTCGCCTGTCTGGATTATGTCTTGTAGTATTTTTAGAACTGATAAAATTTAAGTCAAAGTTAAGGGTGCTACAGCTTACAAACTTGTTAACTTTTGTTTACGGGTTTAACTTATAATGCAAGGAATATGATAAGATGACACATCTCAAGTCTCGCAACTTTCTCCTTGATAATGTCATGTGGGTAATTTCAGTCGATAATTCGCGACGAAAACCTATTATAGGATATATTAACAATGTATTATGTTTTAGGGTGTTAATTGGTAGACGCGTGCCGGTCTAATTAACTCGGCGTCTCCAAGTATTGGGTTAAGAGGAGTCGGCTGTTGAGCAAAGGGTTTAAACTCTATGTGTCGAAGTGATAAGGAAGGGGGGCCGTCTTAGAGGCTATAGCCTGAGATCAGCCCCACACTCCTGTGAATACGGCCCCCTGCCGTGGAATTCCGCTCTGGAGGCGGCAGTTTTCCCCCTCTAAAGGCTTGCTCCGGGTTTTCGATCGATGAAACGCCTCCCGCTGCCAAACTCTCTCGAAAGCCTTCGAGGTCTTGAGACGACGCTCGGCGCCTTTAATTTCGTTATAATGAGCGCAGAGGAGCGTGCCTAAAGTTAATTAAATCCTCCACTCAAACTCTCCTTCAGAAAACCTTTATATTATCCGTTAAAAGATGGCGCTGTTCCTCTCCCCACCCCCTCCACCTCATCCCCTAACCAGGAGTATTCAAAGAGCGGCCGCATCAACTGGCGCCAAAAGTGTGCCAGCACCGCATCCATTCCTACTAACGACTCTATTAAATAATTTATCGAGGAATTTCTCACGTTCTCTTGAAGGCAACACATAGTTGGTGGTTAAAAGCCGACATCGTACAAGTAGTCTTTTATCGTAATTCCAGACGTGGAACTATTATTGGCTAATGTTTAACCACTAGATTAAAATTTTCCCTCATTCATTAATTTTCACAACCGTTTTCAATTAAAAATAATTTTTAACACACAAATGGTTGCTTTTTCTCTTCTTGTAAGTAATTAATTAACTACGTTTTACCATCAAATTTTCATGCAAATCTCAACTTCAACTTCAATTTTAGAATGAATCTCGTTCATACTTTTCAGAAAAGCCCTCCATCGTGTAACCTTTTACTATTCAATTACTAAAACTTTGACTTTTTCCATCTCTTGAAATTTATCGTCTCTGATTTGTTTAGACGGGTTAAAAAGTGTACTTGTTGTAGTCACCATTTCACCTGGAAATTTATCTTATATAACTGACGTATTTGTGTTTAAATGATGATAAAAAGACTTTACAGCATTCATTTAAAGAAAGAACCTAACTGATCAAAATGAATTCTTGTTTGGTCCAATACACTGTAATATTGGAACATTCTCTTGAGTTGTTTCTATACAAATCATGTCTTTATTTTACTACGTTTTTATTAGCTTGCTTTCTTCTTTGTTTGTTTGTTTGTCCAGTACAAATCTTGCAATAGATTTTTAACTAACTTCCCGAGTAGCTAGACATTTGAAACTTTTAGAATAGCTCAGAACACGATGACAATGCATTATTTTGATACTTTTAGCCATATTTCAGAAATATTTAATTCTTTTTAAGCAAATTTTGCTGTATGGAAAGGTAGTTCGGAAAAAATCCGCAAGTCATTTTATTTGTTTTGGCATGTCCCATATTTACAATCTTCATTTTGACGGGTTTCAAATGTATGATTTATGACAGAAAATTTAAAAACATAGTATATAAAAAGTTTTTTTTATCTTGCAATTATTTATTTATGACAATCACAAATCAGGTTATTGTTACCCTGACTACCTTTTGCTCAATGGAGTGCGGATGATTTTACCTATTTGCGAATCACTCCAGGTTTCAATATATGGATTAAAGTTATACTGGATCAATCACGATATTAATCCTCTTGGTCATATCGACACTGTCATCTGTTTTTATTTTAAATGTATTTATTTAATGTTCGCTATAAGTTATAAAATAGACAAGACGACTGGACGTATAATTTAAATAATCAAACTACGACAGAACAAATTTAAACGGAAATCTTAATCTACTGGAAATTCCCTTTCCGTTCCAATCCAAAATATTAATCACGACATTGTTTATAATATAAAAGGTATTAAAACAAATACCTAAATTCTATTTTATATTTTATTCCCCAAACAAAAACAAGGATTCGAATCGAAATCAATTAATGAATTTTCCGGCGGCACGAGTCTGGAGAAAAGAGTTGCGGAAAAACAGGGACCNATTACCCCCCTTCCCCCCTTCCCCGGTTTCCACACCCTGGGAAAAGCTAAATAAATAGTCATTTTTATATAAAGCCAGAAAAAACCGGCTTTATCCTCCAACCCGATATTATTTTTTTTGTTTTATTTTAATTTATTTTTATATTTATTTCATTTCCCCTTCCCCATTGCATCTGGTTCGTTTACCTTTCTACATTTTCCAATTTATTTATTTATTCTCGCATTCAAATGATTTTCATATTTATTTTAAAGTTGAGATAAAATCGGTCTAGTTAATCAGTTTACTCTTCTATCTATTTTAGTTTCGAACTGATATCGGTTTACCGTCTAAATATTTTTTTTGTATAATGGATATCCTTTTCCAAGCAATTAGACTATACTTAAGTTTTAACTAGATTTTTTTTTTTTTTTTATTAAACCGCGGATAAGCAATAAAATTAGAAATTAAGTTGTTTTGCGGTTTTTCTCCTCTGCGTCTTGAATATAACCGCATGATTGCCGTTTATAATGGCTAATAGGAGATAAGGTTGCGTAAAGAAGCCTTTGCGATAAATTAAGAAAACTGATGACAATGATAGCATTCTTGTAAAGATGTTTTTTTCTTATTTTATTTTTTTAATCGCCCACAATTTGTTTAATATTAATGACAGATAAATAATTCGTTTACAATGTACTTTCCAGTTATATCATCATTGGATGTAAAATTATAAAAGTTATAAAATCATTGGATGTAAAATACATAGACTGGAATAAATAACCTGATTGCACAATAAAAAAAAAAATCATTTATCTGTGAGGAAGCTCGAGGACCTTCAAAACCCTGAGAATCACAGTGTTTAAAATATCACATTTATGCTATTAGTGCTATGAGAGCTGTTTTGAAGTTTTGAATCCCTTTCCGTTTACACTTATTTGTATAAAACATTATTAATATGGCCATCGCATCAGTACTTTTTAAGATATAGCGGTTTGAAAAAGTTTTGACAGACAAAATGATCGTTTGAGACAAGACATAAAAAATATCTGAAACAGATTTCTGTCCTGGCATTTTTTTAAATTGGAGAAATAATATTTTTCGTTATTAAGAATGATGACAATGTTTTTTTGGTTACATATACAGCTCGAAAGCAAAAGTAAGAATATGTTTTTTTTTATCTGCATTCTTTTTAATTCTTCCTGATTCATTATTAAATAATTAACTGAACTACATCTTATTTAATTATTTGCCCATCTAGGATGTCGTATATGGAGAGAAGAGGAATATAAAATGATTATAGAAATAAGAGGACTTACCCGATATAAGTTTTAGGTACTGAGTCCTGGTAGAACACATTACCCCCTCTCTTTCTACTGCCTACTAAACTCGGTTCTTACTGCGCATGCGGTTTTCCTTCTTTTAAGGACTCCAGGTTTTATGTTGACACGTGTTTTTTATTGTAAGTAAGGGAAAGGTCTAGTTTATTTGAAGGGACATCACATTATGTTGCTGGAAGTGAATAATTTTTGTTTTGTTTATATTTGCGAGGCATTTATGTTCCAGGTGAAATTTTCTAGGGACAGGGGGGTCTTCTAAGGTCTGTTTGTTTTGGAACCCAACAGGGGTGCTTAGTAATGACCCCTGGTCTAATGTGCAAGGAGGGGTTGCCGAATCTTGGCTCGGTAGGGTCGTGTTGCCATGTCCTTACTGATAAGACCCTACCCGGTTCTAATGGGTCTAGCCTTGCAGTGCCACGGTGAAGCCCCTGCTAGGCGGTCCATGTTTGATCTCCCCCACATCGTGCCTCTTGTCCTATCCCTTCCTCCCTGTTCTAGGATATCACACAACCTTCTGCCTAATGTAAATTCATGCTCACGTATTACCCCTAAACCCTTGTCTCAGAACCCTTTTCATCCCAGACTCGTAACACAACCGTTTTTCCAACAACATAATAATAAAAATAAAATAGTCTCAATCGATTATTGTTTTTTTGGCTCTGTACATCGCCTTCTAAAGTTCAACGTAAACTAACCCAATTTACTACAAGTGTCAACGATATTCTCCGTTAATTTCTTCTTTTTTCATATCAACATATATATGTTTTGGGCTAGAGGGTGGAAGAAATTTCAGTCACCCAATAAACAACATAGACATAAAAACTGTGACTCTTAAATATATAACCAGAAAAATGGAATGTAACAAGAGGTATATAGCTTGGTTTTTACATTAGTGCTACATTTTTCCATCAGAAGTGAACACAAAAATATATATCCATGATTGAAGAAACTTTTAAGAAGAGGAAGGTTACAAGATGGAGTTTATAAACAAGTGCATTTTCGTAAATTATTACCAGATTTCTATTGTAAAATCGTCTCAAAAAACAAAAAAAAAAAAATTTCAGCAAACTTAGTTTTCCTGATGGCCTTGGACCCTATAAAACATATTTAAAATTTATAGATGTTCGAACTTTCGCTAAGAACCATGGCTGACTATTTATAGCTACATCATTTTTTTATGCGAACAACATAACATTAATATAACAAATTTGTAATGTTTTTGGCCTTGTATGATTAGATATATATAATATAGATTTTGAAGTAGAGGATAAGATAAGCCCAAATCCTAATTTTTATGCAAATACAATGCAGGACGAAACAATTGCGAGGTTTTGCCATTTTTTGAGCTTCATTTACTGGACTATGAGCTTTAAACTTAAAGCAAGGATTCGACTCAAAAACATTAAACAATTGATTATTGTATCGCGGATTTCGGTCGACCTGTTGCCCTCTGCAGAATAATAAGTATCTCATATAACAATAAGATTTTACATTTATTATAATAATATATGATTAACAACAACTAAGGGTAAATAAATAAATGAAGCCAGGTTTTCTGATTTTTTAAAGGATTTTGCAGGAGATAAAAATAGAAAATACGCAATGACAGCATCCTTATTAAGAACGGTCCAAGACAAGATTCTATGTTTTAGTTAATACAAAGTGAATATAAGGGGTCAAATGTATTTGAAAGACAAAGTATTCTGTAAAATATGTAATTTTGAAAAACTTGTTTTATACATTAGAAATCAATGTCTTCGTTACACAACACATAATCCCATATTGCATCGAGTTTAAATTCTATTAATTATGAGATATGCATATGATGCATATGATAAATGTCAGTCGTTAAATTCATAAATTTTACAAAGGAAATCCATAATATGCATCCAAATTTATCAAAACAAACTGTTATCTCATTTTTCCTGTTTTTGAATATTATATGGTTTGTAGGCTACTTTCTCGCTAAGCGCTTCATTTAATGAATGAAAGGTTGATATAAGGAAAACACAAAAATTCTTACTATTGACTTTTATTTTAAGGCATTCGATTTTTAGATTAGAAATTGAGTTAGGTATAATTTGCAGAAGAATTTTGTGGAAGAAAATAATGCTATGTATTCATTACGTAGACTTTCTCTGCTGCAATCATATTGGAATTCTAGATGCATCGCTGACTACCATAATACGATTGATGTTTGTGGCGAAATTTCGCACTCAGATTTGGAAGTTTATTTAGGTTTACACGTTGTTTTAAAGAAGCAAGGACTTTCTCTAATTAATGCCGTATGAACCTATATCCATAGTCCATGGGTCCATGGCTTCTGTGGGGTCCAAAAAGTAAATGAATAAAGTTCTTAGCTATAAAGAAAAATATGTAGATATACGTGATACCAAACATACAAGACAAGATGACGTGATACCAAACATACAAGACAAGATGACGTGATATCAAACATAAAAGACAAGATGACGTGATACCAAACATACAAGACAAGATGACGTGATACCAAACATAAAAGACAAGATGACGTGATATCAAACATACAAGACAAGATGACGTGATACCAAACATACAAGACAAGATGACGTGATACTATTGTATTTATCTACGGTATAACTAAAGGGGGGAAAAAACAAAGTTATAGTAAATAAGGTTAAACGTGTACCCGAACAAAAAAAAGGTATACGTCTGAAAAAGGGCTCTTTTGATATAGGAGGGAATGGAAGGGTTTGAGTGACGTGTGGCACGCGCCATCTAGACGGGCTACAAGTGAATTATACACGGTCTGCTCCCGAACCCGTGTGTTTATGGTTTAAAAGGAAACAACCGGTTGGGTTACTTGAGGGAGCAACGGGATACCGCAATAGAAGCAGGATGGCACATGGGCACCCTTGTTAAACACCCGGCCAACAATAGCGCTACCTACCCCTCTTCGGTGTAAACATCAGAACAGGTGCAGTCGAAACAGGTGGAATAAAAAGAGTCGATTAGTTGTCAGGCTCGTCTTCTCTGTCTAATGTTGACAATTAAAACAAAACTTTAACTATAACTCTTCTGAAACTCCTTTAAAATAAATTAAAAATTAATTGCGAACGTAGGTATACATTATGCTTTTTAACAATTCGATTATTTCCGTGAAACCTTAAATATAATTGTACATTACGCGTCTAGTGCGGAAAGTAGCATTTTGCATGCGAGTGTGGAGTTTGCATCCCGAGCGACAGCGAGGGTAGTAAAACCACACGAGCAAAGCATAATGCCGTTTTCGCACGAGTTGCGTACCGTACTTTATCTACGATTGTTGGATTTTAATAATAAATAGAGAGAGAAAAGAATTTCCTGTATGTAAGTTTGTATTTCTCTTTAGATAAAGATGAAATTAATTGATTTTAGTTGTATTTTGTGCCGAATTAATTATTCGGGAGGCCTATGTATTTTCCTCATTTTCGTCACAATCACTTAAATCGCTCATTGTTTTCCACTTAAATCTCGATATAAACAGTTACTTTAATTAAACAAACAGCAAATTAGTTTTGTTTAATGTAAACAATCTCGCTAATCGTGTGTTAAGGTGAATAATTCTTCTTTTTTACCGCCCTAGGGTGGTAAAGAAAAGGAATTCTTCAGATTTCTGAGACTCGCATGCGCAATGAATACAAGAACATAAAGAATCACTGTCTACGCACCTAAACAATGTTACACCTATACAATGTTTGTATATCGTATCAATAGTAGATAAGCAATATTTACAGGGTTGTAAGATAAAGGTTGGCCAACAAGTTATTAACGTGATTGGAATAAAAATGTATGCTGTTCGAGCATTTCATTTGCAGGGGAAAAGTTGCTTGAATTAATTTGAGGGCTTATGTTGATGGTGATGATATAATTTTTAACAATTCATCGAAATGAAGCATTTTCTTGATCCGTGACAATTTCTATGGTGTTCTCATATTTTCTCACAATAGAATTATTGAATTATTGCAGTAGACATTTTCATGACAGTAGTTCTATTTCATTGCTGGCAAATGCTCGTTCTGTAATGATTGTTTCTCTCGGTTTCGATTCTACTATGAATAGATTGTCGGTACTTGATTTCCCTGCTAATTCAATTTGCATTGTCTAATTATAATCGTCAAAATGGTAATTGGTAGTTATTTAACATCGTGTTAATTATGGAATAATTCAGGTGAATGGAGGAATTAGAAGTAGTTCTTTAACATGGCTGCTAATTGTGCAAATATTCCTTGCTGATTAGTTTGCTTATTATTACACACATGGAGCGAAGAGGATCGACATTGCATTCTCATCCACTTTAATCTCCTTCATAATTTATCATTTAATTTCCTTGATAATTATGAACGTTGGCGATGACGTATTTTGCATTAATTCCTTTTTCTTTTAAGGGCCCTTTAATAACCATATATTTAAAGGCGTTTGTTTTATACTTTTACAAGCCGTTATGCCCGTGACAACGGGCAGAATAAAATATGGTTAAAAAATTTAAATAGATATTTACTGTTTAAATAGTAAGTTTTATGCTAGTAGCTTCAGTGCAAGGTGGTGGCTCAGTGGTAGAGGACCCGCCTCATGTGTTGGAAGTCACTGGTTCAATCCCAGCGTATGGCGCATCAATTTTTAACGTTATAAATCATTTATAGGTGAGTCATCGCCGTTGCCGTTGCAGTTGCCCGTTGTCGGGACACTACTCGATTATATGAAAGAATAGTAATAAAACTAAATCTAAAGTAAGTAGCTAAAACAAATTTCGTTACAACCTTTTGTCTGTCGTCTGAGCAGACGCGGAGAGCCTAAACTACTGGGCCGATTTTGACGAAATTTGGCTAATGTCCAGAAAAATCATACCCTGAGGCGAAATTCTAGAAATGGATTTGAGCCTTAAATTGGGGGGAGGGGGGGGGGGGGGGGCCCCCCCCAAAAACCTAAAAAAAAAAAAGGGGAAAAAAAATTTTTTTGAAAATGGTTCTGACGATTTTGATTAACAAATGCAGTCTATTTAAATATGATGAAAGTCGTTTACTATGTTATCTATGTTATCGTTTACTATGTTATGATATACTATAAGTCGTTTACCCGGTAAAAATCTAGTACTTGAGATAATAGCTTTTAACGTCGACAGAGAGAGACCGGGTTCGAATCCCCGCCGAGAAGTTATTTTCATGTTAATTTTGATGAAATGTTCGATAATAATTAAATGTACCAATACGACAATACAAAACTAATAAATTGAAAACACTGGTCTAAGTAATTGTGAACTCAATGAGAAACTTTGTCTGAGTTGTCTCGGACCGATGTTTTACTTTTTAATCAGTTAACATTTTCCCGATTATTCTTGATTTCATTATCTCTCTTTAGATAGTTCAATCTGCAGTGATTGTTATTCATTGATAGAAAGTATTTTTTTTTTTGAAATAATATATAATAATAATAATATA
>KZ651148.1:734260-744378 GCA_001010745.2 Gerris buenoi | reverse complement strand
GTGGATCTCAGGAACATGTCCTAAGCCAGGGCCATTTTACATCATAGTAAATACAAGTTTTGGTTACATCTAAGAGGGTTACAATTGCTTAAACACGGAATTTTGTTTACGACCCAATACTACATAGTTAATAGTATTTTGTGTAATATAGTGTTTGTTTTTAGGATTACGTTTTAGTTTTAGGTGTGGCCTAGCTATATGTTTCCTCCGGATGCCGAGGAAATTCCTATCAAGGGAGTTAAATTTTATCCTCATTTTTTATCAATTTGGAAGAAGTCCTGCGTTATTGTGGGAGGACCCAATTTCAAGTAATTTATTTTAATTTAATGTTAAGCAATTTTCTATATTAAGCTAAACAAATAATTAAGTATACAGTACTATATTTATTGAAATGGCCTACTCAATTAACCAATATGATAGCAGTAGATATAAAATAGTAATAATATACAGCCACTGATTGCAAGCATGAACCCCGCGCGAAGCGCGGGGCGAATGCTTGTAAAAATATAAAATAGTTCAGCATTGCTCAATGAATCAGGTGGCCACTGGCACTTATTTGTATCAGGATATGGTGGCACTTCTTTAAATTGTTACTCCCCTTATAAAAAAAACAGAGGGTGTATTAATCTAAGGAAGGTGTATGGAATGTTCCTCTTTAGACTGTCACTCCCCTTATAAAAACAGAAGTGTGATATTCCTTTTTCTCCAAGTACATTGGACTAAATATCCCTTTATCTTAATAGTTTCTTAGTTAGTCATTTATATTATAAAAAAATCATAGGGGAGTAACAATCTAAAGAAGTACCGATGTGGCTAGGTTGAGGACGAAGGGAACTTAAAGTTTAAGGTCACTGTGAAGGGTGAAGTTAGTAACACAGAAGGGAGCGGTGACTATTCTTCTTATAGGATTTTTTGGACTGTATGGATTATATACGATCGGAGTTTGAAAGCTTGGTGCAACCCCAGAGTTCAATACTGTTTGACAATGTGGGCTTAATGACGGTGTAATGAATGAGTTATTTGTTATGAGGGTTAAGATATAGAGTATGGTGTAGAAGTCTTTATAATAGTTCGTTAATATAATAATATGATGTAATATTATTTCATAATATGGTTGAATTTAAATTTATTTTTATTTAGGATTAATATAACAGAAATCATACAAAGAAATTATTTGTACATTATACATTACAATTGCAATTATTTACCTAAAAATTGTTTAACTGGTCGCAAAAGCAAAAGCTTGAGGGCTCCAATAAATCCATTAATATGTAATTTCATCAATTTATTTTTTAAGTGATAGCAGGTGATTGTTTAAACTTCGTTTTAGATTGTCAGCAATATTGTGTATTTTCATCAATATCTTGACAACTAGATTTTTCCCAGGAAAAATGACTTTTATGGTTAGTTTCGTATTTAAATAGATTAAATTTTAAAAAAATTTCATAAACATTTACGATTTTTTTTCACGTCTATTCAGAGTTGTTGGGGGCAAGCCTTAAATTTAAATTTATAATTAATTTCTCTGTTTTGCTTGAGTAATATTTTCCCTAATATCTCTTAACGACTTTCATCGAAATCGGCATCGTAGTTAGCTCTACAAGTCAACGCAGATGACTGACAGACATTTTTGTAAAAAAAACACACTTTTTTGAACTCAGGGGTACTCAAAACGTGTAAAATATAGCTTTTTCAATTTTCTAAGAACTTATTGTTATTATTTAATGAGAGATATAGAGGCCTCGTCGTTATAGCGAATATTGTTTTTGGGCTTCAGAGTAGGGTGTTTGTAAAATTGTTTTATGAACTATATTAAACGGTAATATATTCATTTTATAATAAATTCATATTGATTTTTAATTCATAAGCTTGATGTAATGATCTACACCGACCTTTGCAAGAGGCAGCCCCGAAACTGATACCACCCCAAGTAGTAAATATCTTTTAGAGCAACCGACTCCAGGGGTCACTAAGTTTGTTTATTTTTTTCTTCTTCTAGATAAGATTAATATTTAAGTTAAACTTCACTAAAAATATAAATCACTAAAGTAAATGGCTTTTATAAAAATTCTTAATAGCCCTTGATTTGTTTACGTTTGTTCATAAATATGATATTAGAAAACATATGGTTGATTTATATAACCTACATACTTTGTTAATACTTCAAATCAAAAAATGAATCTTTTAATAAATAAATACGAAATGAATTTAGTCGTATAGATAGGTGAGTGTGTAAGTAGAAATGAAAAATGATTAATTACATGTCAGAAATGTCTTGCAAGAGAAACCTTGGTGAAGGAATCTCGGCTCGATGTTTAGTCAAGGGAGATCTAAACCAAGACATTCATTTTTTAACGTTAGTTAGTCCGATGGAACTCATCGGCTGAGCTCCATCAAGCAATGAAGGACATTGAGTCGGAGAGTTGATTAAATGCATCACATATCCCACGGTGCCAGAATCCAATGATGAAACACCCGATGATTAAACGATTTGAATGATTTCAGTTTCAGACTAAACAGGAGTGAAGAAACAGGTTGCATCATCGTGCAACCGAATGTCATTTGTCAGTCATCAACCGATAGGTCACAGAGTAACGTCAAGCCATAGATAATGAGAAACTATAATTATATATATGTTTAAAATAACGTGAGAAAGCATTCTTATAATAATAATTAGAGATAGAGATAGCATTGGTTATTTTTTCTCTCTCTCTTTTTGTTAATTAAAGAAAAAATATAAAACAAATAAAAATAGAGGCTTCAATGACATTCTGAAAAAACATAATTTCCTTCTTCAAGGTACAAGCAAGAAGTCTTTACCTTATAGATGAAGTTTATTTCCTTCTTCAAGGTGTAAACAAGAAGTCTTTACCTTGTAGAAAGAAGTTTATTTCCTTCTTCAAGGTATAAAAAAGAAGTGCTTACCTTATAGAAAGAAGTTTATTTCCTTCTTCAAGGTATAAACAAGATGTATTTACCTTGTAGAAAGAAGTTTATTTCCTTCTTCAAAACAAGAAGTCTTTACCTTATAGAAAGAAGTTTATTTCCTTCTTCAAGGTATAAATAAGAAGTATGTACCTTGTAGAAAGAATTTTATTTCCATATTCAAGGTATAAACAAGAAGTCTTTACTTTACCTATTTTTATTTATTTATTGCTTTGTTAGAGTGTCAGACAACTAGGTCATATACACCCAATACAAGGTATCAAGTAATACAGAATTTAGATCGATATAACTATAAAAGAAAAATNAGTCTTTACCTTGTAGAAAGAAGTTTATTTCCTTCTTCAAGGTATAAACAAGAAGTCTTTACCTTGTAGAAAGAAGTTTATTTCCTTCTTCAAGGTATAAACAAGAAGTCTTTACCTTGTAGAAAGAAGTTTATTTCCTTCTTCAAGGTATAAACAAGAAGTCTTTACCTATTAGATAGAATTTTCTTTTTCGAAATCCACAATCACTTGAACACTAATTTGGACTGGTCCTTAGGTTTATTTAATTTTAAGTAAGTTCCACAATGTAATTATCCATAAAGTGATCAGTTCAAAATTTAGCTACGACTACTCTTTTATTCGAATTATGACACGTCCATGAATTATGACATCCCCAATGCCTATTATTTATTATTTAGTATAACAAAATCTAGTGCCATTTTTAACTTATCATTTCAGGATGACTCTTGCCGGCTTTACACTTTCGTCTGAGATCCCTTTTTGACCGAATGCGATCATTTACTCACTAGTCTGTTTCATTCATTTCAAACCGACTGTATTTCCTTATTAAGAACATTCATTTTTTCCCAGCTGTACACTCTCGTCTGGTTCAATCATTACATAGCAACACACTCGCAGCTGAAAGAACCCAAACCTGAGGGGGAGCGTCGAGACACACCGAGGTCAAACGAGCGTATTCTATACAGCCTCGCTCTCGGCTAGATTTGAGCTGTCTCGCTGAGATTTACAATTTTCGGATGGTCTTCAAATTATACATCCTATTGTTCATTCCAAAGGTTCACCCTATCTATTGTTCGTTCCAAGATCATTAAATTCTAATGACTTATTTTACCTATTTTTATAGTCTGTATTTATGATCATAATGGAGGTAAATCCTAATGTAGGATTTTACCTTCTATGGGTATCCGTTTTAATTGATTAGTGTATGGTATATATATATATCACAATACTTATTTATAATCATGCTAAGTTAGTGGTAAATCTTGATTTAGGGTTTTTCCAATTTTTTTCCATTTATCTTCATTCATCTTCTGGATGTAATGGTAAATTCTAAAGCTNCAGAATTTAGGTCGATATAACTATAAAAGAAAAATAAAATAAATAATAAATATTAAATAAATGAATAAGTAAAAATAAAATATAATACCTATTTTTATACTCAGTACTTATGATCATTATGGTGGTAAATCCTGATGTAGGATTTTACCTACTATTGTTATCCATTTTAATCTATTAGGGATTGGTATCCAATAATAAGTGATTAATTGGTATCCATTTTGATTGATCAGTAATTGGTATCCAATAATAATTGATTAATAGGTATCCATTTCAATTGATTAGTGATTGGTATCCAATAATAGCTGACTAATTGGTATCCATTTTAATTGATTAGTGATTGGTATCCAATAATAATTGATTAATTGGTATCCATTTTACTTGATCTGTCTGAAGTNCCTATTGAATATAGCACTATTTAACCTTCAATTTTCATGTTTTTGCCTATTGAATATAGCACTATTTAACCTTCAATTTTCATGTTTTTGCCTATTGAATATAGCACTATTTAACCTTCAATTTTCATGTTTTTGCCTATTGAATATAGCACTATTTAACCTTCAATTTTCATGTTTTTGCCTATTGAATATAGCACTATTTAACCTTCAATTTTCATGTTTTTGCCTATTGAATATAGCACTATTTAACCTTCAATTTTCATGTTTTTGCCTATTGAATATAGCACTATTTAACCTTCAATTTTCATGTTTTTGCCTATTGAATATAGCACTATTTAACCTTCAATTTTCATGTTTTTGCCTATTGAATATAGCACTATTTAACCTTCAATTTTCATGTTTTTGCCTATTGAATATAGCACTATTTAACCTTCAATTTTCATGTTTTTGCCTATTGAATATAGCACTATTTAACCTTCAATTTTCATGTTTTTGCCTATTGAATATAGCACTATTTAACCTTCAATTTTCATGTTTTTGCCTATTGAATATAGCACTATTTAACCTTCAATTTTCATGTTTTTGCCTATTGAATATAGCACTATTTAACCTTCAATTTTCATGTTTTTGCCTATTGAATATAGCACTATTTAACCTTCAATTTTCATGTTTTTGCCTATTGAATATAGCACTATTTAACCTTCAATTTTCATGTTTTTGCCTATTGAATATAGCACTATTTAACCTTCAATTTTCATGTTTTTGCCTATTGAATATAGCACTATTTAACCTTCAATTTTCATGTTTTTGCCTATTGAATATAGCACTATTTAACCTTCAATTTTCATGTTTTTGCCTATTGAATATAGCACTATTTAACCTTCAATTTTCATGTTTTTGCCTATTGAATATAGCACTATTTAACCTTCAATTTTCATGTTTTTGCCTATTGAATATAGCACTATTTAACCTTCAATTTTCATGTTTTTGCCTATTGAATATAGCACTATTTAACCTTCAATTTTCATGTTTTTGCCTATTGAATATAGCACTATTTAACCTTCAATTTTCATGTTTTTGCCTATTGAATATAGCACTATTTAAAATATAAAGCTGCCTATTGGACTTTATATGTTAGGAATAAGTGCATATATTTTGGGATATGCACACATTTCACGCTTCTAAAATGCATAATATTATTGAGGTTTTAAGGTCCACATTGATGTGAACTCTAATAATAATTTACTAATAAGTTAAATTAATAATAATTTAAAGCGAACACATCTTATTAATTATAATAATTTACCTAAAATTTTAGATATGGGACCATGTATGGTTTAAAATATTGATGCACCATTTTGCTCGGATATATTATGAATATCTTGTAGGAGCAATTTTTTTAAACAGGACAATTGTACTTTGAAAGACATTTACTACCAAGGAACCCTATTCGAAATGTGCTTATTTTTCCATAAGTGTTTTTAAAATCACTTGTCACTGAGAATTTTATAAGATATGAGTGATTTATAACTAAAATTATTGTTTTCTTGAATACTCTAGAGAACTGTTCCATCTGGAAAACACAAGTGATTCTAAGGCTTTTGCTTGTATAATTTTTTCAACTCGGCTTTGGACCCTAAATATAATCTATAATTCTTGACCCTTACACTAAATTCTCTCCCCAACCCCCCAAAATCCCCTCTTATATTTTTATCTGTTATTTATTTATTTATTTATTTTTGTTTCAGGTATGAGATACTTTGTCTTCTTAACATTCTTTTTGGTAATTTATAAATTTTAGTTATATACAAGCTATAATAGATCATTTGGGAGCCAGCAATGAGTAAATATACTCATAATATAACTCAATTCTAAACCTTTTTTATTTTGCTTTCGAGTTTATCAAAGGTAACGGAAGAACAAGGAACATTAATGGTCTATACCTAGGTCTAATGGGCGCTTCACTAGCCGGGGGGGGGGTCTGGGGTTACGAAACAGCCTCGGAAAATTTTGAAAATTAAATTTCTGGAGGTAACTTTTTACGTTATTTTGGTTTTAACTCATTATTCACAGTTCTTCTTCTTCTTTCTTCTTTTGGGTTTTAGTCCCGTTCGACAGCTTAGGCCATTACAGGACGGGGGTTATCCGACCACTTTACTCATCTACTCGATGAGATCATCAGTGTGAAACATGTCTGACCCCTCCGGGATTCGAACTCACGCCGGGGTTTTTTACCTTGGTTACTCACAGTTTCCATGATTTTTATGGGAACACTTATTAAAACTTTAATATAATATACTTAATAGTAGAGCAATTAATATTTAACTTCGACACTATTTATTTCAATACTTCTTCTGTACCTTCATCAGGGCCAAAGGTAAAATATAAATAACATTTGTAGGTGTACTGTAGTTTAATTTTTGTCACTTTTCTGTTGAGTAAATTTTATTTTTTAGGTTATATTTATTTTTATGGTTAAATAGGTACTGGAATAGGATAATAAAATAGGTGAGGGCGTGCTTTATCACGTGAAGCGTTGTTATTTTACCTTAAAAATATCATTTTATTTTTAATGAAATTTTGATGGTAGGCCATAGTTAGACTATTGTTGGTTCGCTGTTTTTTATTAACACCGTATATTATAAAGGGCACTTCTTTAGATTGTTACTCCTCTGTTATTTTTTAGCGTATACAAAAATGACTTTAACTGAACAACTATTAAGACAAAGGTATGTTTAGTTTAGTNCAAAAATAAACCAAACATTTTTTTAAAGAAAAAGGCCTCGTTTATACTTAACTAGTGCATAATTAAAAAAAAATAATTGAAACGCATTCTCCTACAAGAAATCAAATTAAACAAAAAAAATTAGTAGATTTATAAAGGAAAGAAACAAGTGTCCCTAACAACCTCTAACTTGCTTTAGGTTTAATTAGAAAAATAAAAAGCAATGAAATAAAATTTCAATTTAAGCAATTTCAACTCGTGATTACTTCTTATATAACCTTGTTTTTTTTATACTCAACTCACACTTATATATTTATATATATTTGTATGTGTAAAAGTAGGTCATCGTTAAAAAGTATGTTATTTTATTTTTATGTTTTTATTATGTTTTTTTTTTTAAATTAAAAAACTAAAACAAAGAAAAACTCTAAACTAAAATAATCTAAACAATGGTTTCTCATAATTTATAGGAGGCAGCGCCCCTAAATTATAGCCTATTTAAGACCTAATGATATAATAATTGACTCATTTGTACTGCATATTATTTCAGGGTTTTTTCTTAATAATTCTAGTTCGTGTTGGTAACCGCGTCTCAATGGGAGTTACAGTATGCGCGTTACTAGTTGTTACTTTTGACACTCAGATTGGCCAACCTAAATGAGGGAAAAAAATAAAGCTACTAGGCCTGTGGGAGGAGTGGAGCTAGTGGCATTTTTGTTTGGCTAGTTGGCCCGACCTTCAAGAATTCAATATCCAGTGCTCTCATTGGCTCCCCCCCCTAATTTTTCTGATTTTCCCGCGCTGTCAAAACTGTAGTTGAGACGTTTCGCCACCGGGGACAGTCTTGTCGCATTGCAATTACTCATATTTCATATTGCCTAATTAGATTTTAAAATTGTTATCTTTCGGACTTATATTGATACTTTTTATTGCTACACTAAAGTTGTTTTTTAGAGTCCCTACTAGTCCGTAGGCAAAACCCAGAATTCTTAAAATTTCCAGCGTTTGTCTGTCTGTCTGTCTAGAGTCTAGATGTTGTTAACGTACCTATGTATCTAAGAAAGTACTCTCCACAGAAAATTTAAAGTTAACAGTTATTTTATGTATAATAACCCAAACACTCGAAAAATATATNTCCAATTTTTTTCCATTTATCTTCATTCATCTTCTGGATGTAATGGTAAATTCTAAAGCTATGGCAGATACTCTTTTTGGTTTACCAAGAATTTAATGACCTAAGACTATATTTAATTTTTCGTATCCACCAACATTGATCATTTTGAGTTATACTCTTTCTGGTTTATCAAGAATTTAATGACCTAGGACGAATTTTTCGTATCCACCAACATTGATCATTTTGAGTTAATGGTATATTGTATAGTTTTAGATATTGTTTTAAATCGGTGATCATTGTTAATTTTGCTAAAGTAATTCTCCCGTCTTACATCCCCTCCGTCTACGTTATTTTATCATGGCGACAGACTTGTAGTATTTTGCTCCTAATGTGTTCTAAGATGTTAATCAAATCAATCGAGTTATGTTTAATTACAGTTATTAATATTAGCCCATCGTTATAATAGTTAATAACGTAAAATAAACCTATAATGTATTTTAGATTATGATATTAAGTAATTTGGTGTTGATGAAACCATTTTCTTTTTCATTTTTTAACACTCTAAAATTATTATTTGATAAAACGAATTGGAAACAAAAGAGCCGCACTTGCCAACATCTTGATTAGAACACCAAGTCCCTGTTTAAGCAGTCTATTGTTTTCTCCTGCAGTAATTTGTTTTGCAGTAACTTGTTTATATGTGCTAACTCCTAGCTAGTTTTCCTTGGATATGTAGATTGTTATCGGAAATGTCAAACAGCGCCTCCTATCGCTGGGGTGTGAATAACTAAGGAATAAGTAATGATTTTCTAACGGCTCTGTGATTATTCACTATTTGTTCACGGGGTATAAAATATGAAAATAATGAGTACCTGTCAACAAGTTATAGTCAATAATTCACTTCCATCACTTTTTTTTAACATCTTAATAAATAAAATGAAAATAATTCACATATTATATTATTATTATTTTGTTTTAATATCAATGGTTCTTTCCGACCGCAGACGTAATTTAAAAATAGAAAATTTAGAAAAAATTTTAGTAGTGCCAACCACTTCATGTTTATTGTTTTGTAAATTTGTGTAATATGTAAATATTGCTTCTTCTTTTCTTTAAATTGTAATTCGGTGATTATTCTTTGTATATTCGCCTATTTACCTTCAATTTTCATGTTTTTGCCTATTGAATATAGCACTATTTAACCTTCAATTTTCATGTTTTTGCCTATTGAATATAGCACTATTTAAAATATAAAGCTGCCTATTGGACTTTATATGTTAGGAATAAGTGCATAAATTTGGGATAAGCTCATATTTGAGTGCACATATTTTGGATAAGCGCATATTTGAGTGCATATATTTGGGATAAGAGCATATCTGTGTGCACATTTTTGGGATAAGTTGCATATTTTGCAATTTTCAAATGCATATATTAAGGTTTTTAAGTGCATATAGATCCGAACTCTGTCATCACTGGTCAATGTGAGTCATTATCATTACAGGTTATTGTAAATACCTGTAAATTGTAGTAGTTAATATGACTCAAGTTGCACGATTGAATCTCCCTTTTACAATGGAGAGGGGGGGGGGTGGAAA
>KZ651148.1:678934-731530 GCA_001010745.2 Gerris buenoi | reverse complement strand
CAAAAATAAACCAAACATTTTTTTAAAGAAAAAAGCCTCGTTTATACTTAACTAGTGCATAATTAAAAAAAAATAATTGAAACGCATTCTCCTACAAGAAATCAAATTAAACAAAAAAAATTAGTAGATTTATAAAGGAAAGAAACAAGTGTCCCTAACAACCTCTAACTTGCTTTAGGTTTAATTAGAAAAATAAAAAGCAATGAAATAAAATTTCAATTTAAGCAATTTCAACTCGTGATTACTTCTTATATAACCTTGTTTTTTTTATACTCAACTCACACTTATATATTTATATATATTTGTATGTGTAAAAGTAGGTCATCGTTAAAAAGTATGTTATTTTATTTTTATGTTTTTATTATGTTTTTTTTTTTAAATTAAAAAACTAAAACAAAGAAAAACTCTAAACTAAAATAATCTAAACAATGGTTTCTCATAATTTATAGGAGGCAGCGCCCCTAAATTATAGCCTATTTAAGACCTAATTATATAATAATTTACTTATTTTTACTACATATTATTTCAGGTTTTTTCTTAATAATTCTAGTTCGTGTTGGTAACCGCGTCTCAATGGGAGTTACAGTATGCGCGTTACTAGTTGTTACTTTTGACACTCAGATTGGCCAACCTAAATGAGGGAAAAAAATAAAGCTACTAGGCCTGTGGGAGGAGTGGAGCTAGTGGCATTTTTGTTTGGCTAGTTGGCCCGACCTTCAAGAATTCAATATCCAGTGCTCTCATTGGCTCCCCCCCCTAATTTTTCTGATTTTCCCGCGCTGTCAAAACTGTAGTTGAGACGTTTCACCACCGGGGACAGTCTTGTCGCATTGCAATTACTCATATTTCATATTGCCTAATTAGATTTTAAAATTGTTATCTTTCGGACTTATATTGATACTTTTTATTGTTACACTAAAGTTGTTTTTTAGAGTCCCTACTAGTCCGTAGGCAAAACCCAGAATTCTTAAAATTTCCAGCGTTTGTCTGTCTGTCTGTCTAGAGTCTAGATGTTGTTAACGTACCTATGTATCTAAGAAAGTACTCTCCACAGAAAATTTAAAGTTAACAGTTATTTTATGTATAATAACCCAAACACTCGAAAAATATATGGAAGCCCCTAAATATTAAGGCTAAAAAAAAAAAAAAAATAAAAAAAAATAGTATCTTAGAAACGGTTTAAGCTAAAGCCTCTGTAGAAATTCATTGCGACGGGATGACAAATACATTTAAAGGCGTTGTTTTCACGTAATTTTATTAAATGGTATATAAGTTATAGCTGAAACAAACTTTTAATTGGCCAATATTTTTAAAAATGTCCGATTAGAATTCAGCAGAATTGTTAAATAGCTTAACGGTTGTGGGTGCTGAAAGAATTACTTAGAAAATTTATCTTTGTATACTATAAAGTCACGTGACTAACTCACTTACTGAATGATTATTTACTATGTACCCACTTCTAAATGAGCTATAAATTTGAAATTTGGTAAATCTAGCTTTTGCCTTGTAACCGACAGCGAAATTCCAACAAGTTAAAATTTCTAATTTAAATATAAAACCGGTCTTGTTAAACAATTCACGTAAACATGAATTTAATGTTTACGTGAATTGTTTAATTTAATTATTTCTAATCTAAAGAATAATAAAGCTACATTTTATTTTTATCAAAACATAATCTGTTAAGTACTTTTTATTATTTATAGGTATTAATTTGTTTATGTGTGGAACAAAAATTATATCACACATTTTTTTATTTTCTTATCATTTTTTATACGTATATTCTTTTTTTACGACATCGTACACAACATATGTTTCGGCGAAAAAATACCTTGTCGTACATATTTGTTCATTGTACATAACTGATATATTCTTTAACGTGGTTTTCTTATCAATGAATCAACGTCAAAAAAAAAACACAAAACCTAAATAAACCTCTTGTATCATTAATTGTTTTAACTGTTTTATGGAACCTTATATTACCTTTAAGCGATTATAATTTTTGAAAGGTGTACGTAGTTTATTTTCGCAATACAATTTTTTTTGCCGCTTATGTTGTTATATAACACTATGCTATATTGCCATTATCTATGTTATCTATTTTATGTAAGACTCTTTTCATTCTTATCTCTGTCTTTTTTTTCTTTATTAGATACTTATACCTTTTATTTTTCGTTTAAATTATTGTTTTATTAATTGAGAGGTCATACTGAATGAAAATTAATTTTTTAATACTCTAAAAATGTGTTTATGTAATACATTGTTTTAACTGGAACCAATGTCCAAACTTTCTGATTCATCGTCTGGCTCGAAGCTATTATCATTGGAGTGAGCGTAGAATTTAAATTTAAATAAATTTGCGTTGAATATTGAGAATATAGATAATCATGATGAGTTGATATTTAAAGAATTAATTTTTGAATTAAATGAAGAAAGAAAAAGTCACTCCACGTGAAAATTTCACGTGGAGTGACTTTTTTTTTCTTCATTTAATGATGACCTCCACTACGCTTCATATTCTAATTTTAATTTTTGAATATTCTAGAAATATGTTTATGTAATACAATATTTTATCTGGAACCAATGTCCAAACTTTCTGATTCATCGTCTGGCTCGAAGCTATCATTGAAGCGAGCGTGGAGTAATAAATTTACGTTGAATATTGAGTACATAATATTATATGTAGATAATCATGATGAGTTGATATTTAAAGAATATGGTTGTAATACAGAGTTAAGTAGTGGGGGGAGCCACCCTGAATTCTCACTATTGCACTAACTACACGCTTCGGACATCTCCTTTTCAATTATTATAAAATATGTCACTTCACTACCCAAAAATTTCTGTGAATGTTGAAATTTGACATTCCTACCTGCTTCAATTGTGCTTTATACGATGTAAGTGAAGTTTTTATTAAAATTGTTACGTTAGAACGTAAGGTATCGGTAAAAAAACATTGTTTTCTCTATTTTAAACGTTTAGATCCGCTTTATTAATTTTAACATTCTTTATCATATCATAGATGCATAATTCTTGGTTTGACCAAAAAAATTACTTGAAAAAATCATTGTCTCATCGAATTGATGATGATAAAATCTTTTATCTACGATTGTTAGATTTTAATAATCAATGCAGAAAAAAATAATAAACTTCCTGTATGTATAAGCTCGTATTTCTCTTTTGATAAAGATGACATCAATTCGTTAGTTGTATTTTTGCCGAATTAATTATTTCGGAAGGCGTATTATTCTCCTCATATTCGTCATAATCACTTAAATCACTCATTGATTTTCACAAAAAATAAACTCGATACAAACAGTTACTTTTATTAAATAAACATTAAATTAGTTATGTTAAATGTAAACAAACTCGCTAATCGTGAGTAAAGTTGGAGAATTCTTCTTCTTTTCGGCTCTAGAGTGGTAAAGAAGAGAAATTCTTCAAAACTATGAGACACGCATGCGCAATTAATACAGGTGCGTAAAGAATCATTTTCTACGAATCTAAACAGAGATACAATGTTCATATTACGTATGAATCGTAGATAAAGTAATTTCCCGTCCTGAAATTCCAAATTTACATTTGAAGCTCACGTTTACGTGCGAATTCTTAAACGGATAACGCTGCCGAACGAACATAGCCTGATCATTAGTAAAAGGAACAGTTATTCCAAATTTCATCTAAATCGGTCAACTTTTACTTAAGTTATCGTCGGACACGTAAACCTTACTGACAGACAGACAGGATACATAGCGTTTTTTTTTTTTATAATCAACCTTCTTCTTATCATGTTTATATTTATCCTTGAGTGTTGGTATATAATAGTTCTCACATAGATATTTATACGAGAAGGGGGGGGGGAATAATAAAAGGATTTGTAAAATTCATCCTTTCGATGCAATTTTTTTGTCATTGTAAGCTTTTTCTCTTTTCGTTTATATTCAGTTTTTTAACCGGAAAATTTTGCTCTCCGTTTTTTTTTTCTTTTGCTATTTTCAAGGATGTTTCAGTTTTTTCTTGAATAGAAAGACCCCCCCCCCACAGGATGGGGCGTTGAATCCTACGAATAGCAGAGGCACCCAACAATACTCGTATATCGATACAATGCATCCCTCTTTCCCTTACACCCCAATTCTAAAAAGATATCCCCCCTCCGTACCAAGAGAGACTACCCAAATTCTAATACTTTATACAGCACCACAACCCTTCTCGGAGACCGCACCAAAACCTATCCCCTCCAACAAAAAAAACTCGGCAGTAGAAAAATGATTTATTGAGTTATTGAATCCGTCGGGTTAGTTTCTTACATATATCCTCCCCCCTCCTATATTTCTTGACGCTTTTCTCCCCCCCCCCACGTTTCGGTTGCACGTAGCGAAACACTCCCCACCTTCGAGTTATGTCCTCCCATACATATATTTATATATCAATCAAATACAGCGGAAAATATATTTCTCACTGAGAAAGACAAGTCTACTTCTTTATTCCAGATATATAAATATATATGTCAGGTCTATGTAATTTTGTCACGACTTGTAACGTCTAAGGAGGGGGGAGGGAGTTCTTTTTTTCCAGTCGTACCACTTTTTATTTTCGTCATAAAATGTACATCAATTTTTTTTTTTATTCAATTATACTCTATAGGAAAAATATTGCACTTTATCATATCGCATGGATGTAAAAAACGATTTTTCTTTTTTTTTTTTTTTATATTAAATGAAGTGTTAAATGTTTGATTGATTTATAAAAACAATGAAATTGTTCGTCTAAGTGCTTACCAACTTTCCAACAAAAAAAAAAGGAATCAAAATTTATAAATAGTTTTGTCTCGTTAATAATTATTAGAACGTGAAATTAATTCATTAAATTATGTTTAAACTTCAATTGGCCTTTTTAAGTTTTTCCGATAAAAACTTTATTGTGGAAGAAGTAATTGCCCGCTTCCTTTTTCGCATCATAGCTAATTTTTAGCAAAATTAATCAAACTATTTATTTTTTATTTTTTAATCGTTGTATTAGCTGTCTCTTATAATATTGTCATCAGAAATATATTATCAGTGTAAGTTTTAGCTCTATGTAGTCTGGAATTGAGTCAGATTTAAATTAAAAGATTTTTCCCTGACAAACACGTGAAGTTAATTAGCGTGTAAAAACTATCTTCCCTCCTTTTGTTTATGGTTTTCTTTGTCTTAGTTTAAATAAACCGCTGTCTTAATTTATATAGACAGCGGTTTATAATAAAAATATCATCTAAATAGTAAAACAATGATCTATTCTATGTCGAGGAAAGTTATTTTACCTCCAGCGGGGAGAAAAAGTTAACTTTCCTCCCTAGTTTACAGGGAGTAGCTCATTGCACCCGATCGGGCTCAACAGGGAGTAATGAGAAAGGAGGGAATCGTGAACTTTCATGATTCCCTCCAGTGTTACCCAAGTGATAAGCACAAGTAAATAAGGTTGGAGCTAATACACGTTTCATTTATTAACCATTGTTTAATGTTTAAATCTGTAATGTCATCTTCACACATAATCTTCACGACGGTTGGCATGGTGACTCATCAGTAAAACAAACAAAAAGTTAAAAGAGAAATCATAATTTCTAAATGTAGATCTACCCATCCATATAATTATACATTAATTGTCAATACCATGTAATACATGACTCAGCTACCAGCTGATTCTCCCATTAAATTTTAGCATTGAAATTCAAATAATTAATATCTATCATTTAATATTAACATGATTAAAATTATTTGGTGAATTATTAATAGTCTATATCAATTTTTTAAAAATGAAAAATGATTTTTTAAGTATAAAAATGTTTAGTTTTTTAACATAAAGTACTTTAAAATTAAAATCTTATGGAGGTAAAATCTTGTACGTACCTCGGGAGTAAAAATCACTTGCACCCTCGCGATAATTAACTCCCTCGGCTTCGCCTCAGGAACCAAATTTATTGCTCAGGGTGCAATCACTTACTTTACTCCCTTGGTGCGTAAATAACTATTATTACATCACCCTCGTCAAAAATAACTTTACTTTTCAATTTTAAATGTAAATAAAAAAAATGTTATGTTTGTATTGTCAATAACCGTTCCTATTAAGGGACCAATTTAAAAGATAACTGATCTAGTATAACTTGCTTAAATCTGGCTCGAAAAATTTCCGTGAAAGTGTATTTACCTAGCTAAAAGTAAACAGTCTTCAAGGAAAAGGTGAAAACAAATAAATCTTTTTCGGAAAAGTATTTATGTGGGTAATAAATTGTGTTTATATGTAATTCTATCTTTTACTGAATATATTACTAATGCGGGAAAATTAGGGTTTTTTTGTTTGTGAAAGTATTTACAATTTGGCGGTTTCACAGCTAAAAACTGACTCAGTATCCAATTATAGCAACTATTTTCGGTATTCTGCATCTATTGACCTTGGTTGTAATGTAGCCGGGCAGTTTATCTTTCTAACTATGTTTGGTTTTCTGCATTGACCTTACTTAGCCAGACTATATTTATCGTTCGTATTATATTATCTCCTTTGACCTATCCTCTGTAATTTTTATTTATGTCAATAAGGGTAACGACCTATAAGTCACCAATTCTATATATTTAATTAGTTTTTTAAAAGTTTATGTGTGTATTTAACAATTTTAAATCTACAGAATAAATTATTTAAATCCATGTTTTAAATATTTATTTGATTTTAAAATTTAAAAATGAAATTTTAGTTCAATAACCAATAATGTAGTAACACAATAAAATTTTAATTGGAGCAATTGACCGGTTTCGGCTGTTCTAATGCAACCTTCTTCAGATAAACTAATGAACATAATAACAGACTTAAACTTAAGGTACACCATACGGTGACATTAATTTTAAAACAAAATTGAAATAATACTTAAAAAATAAGTAAAATAAGAATTAAAGGGCACTTATTTAGATTGTTACTTCCATAATAAAAAATAGAGGAGAGTAACAATCTAAAGAAGTATTTCGGAATTACATTCTTTAGACTGTTACTCCCCTTATAAAACAGAAGTGTGATATTCCTTTGCCCCGTCCCTAAGTACATTAGACTAAACATTCCTTTGTCTTCATATTTATTTAGTCAAAGTTATTTATATTCTAAAAAAAATATAGGGAGTAACAATCTAAAGAAGTTCTAAATAAGTATAGTTAAAATTTTGTTTTATTTGTTTTACAATCAATCTAAGTACACCCATACCTTAAACACCTAAGTTAAGCCGTACCTTAAGTTTAAGTCTGTTACTTTGTGGCTTATCTGAAGAGGGCTGCTTTAGAACAGCTGAAATCGGTCAGCTGTTTTAATTATAATTTTTTTTAGAAGGTGTTGCTTGGTTATTGAACTAAACATCTTTGACACATTGGAGAAAAACACCGTCGGATCATTTTCCTTTTTTTAATTTTTTTGTATTTAATTGATAGTTAGGTACAAATTTAGTTGTTTTTCTTTTTTTTTACTAAATTTGGTGGAATTTACTCACAGTAAGTAATACTTTAAGGCTGAAATTGCTCCCTTTGTTGTTATATGCCAAAATAGTAAAAGTTTTTACTTTTTAAAAAGAACAAAAATTAAATTGAATTTGGACTGGTTTTAACCCTCTTTAGTTAATTATTTTAACTGAACTGAGGATCAATTCATAATTCTGATTAAATAAAAAATCGATACTTTCTTATTTGGTTAACAATATAATAATCTGATACATTTTCCTTTTTGTGTTTTTTTCTGTTAATACTTTTAGGATGTCAATGAAATGTATTTACTTAGATATTTATTCACTTTTTAAGTTTTTGGTAGTATTCATACTACGGTACTATTATTCATACTTTTTTTTTAANCACCTAGTTAACTCAATGTTATCTCTCTTTTTAATGTCAAATTTGACATAATATGAGACTAAATTATTTTCACTTTCTTGACAAATCTATTCTTTTTTCCCCTAAATATCTCTTTTTATGAAATTATCATACTTGGTATCAATATATTCTGTAACATCTTCATCATAAAAACTTAAAATAATTAAAAAGATCTCATCTAAAGATTTTTATAATAAAATTCCTGGACATTGTCTTTTTTTTTCTCTATTTTTTTTTAAAAAAAAGAATTAAAGATCTGATCAGAGCTGTTTTTGCCGGAGTCTCATCTGGAAATGAAATCTTCTCTCTTATTACCCTGGAAATCCAATTCTACCTCCATAATCAACTGGGGTTGAATCGCTTTTCAACAATAAACGTAATTTCGGCATTCCATGTAACTCTGTATCTTAGCTGAAGTCAATCGTGATCTTTCGGATAATGATTGAATTGTTTATAAAGGCCGGTCCAGACGTTTTGTTTTGCACAACCTTTTGTTTGCGCAGTCTTAGACGGAATGAAAACGTTGCAATCTTTAGAGCATCTACATGGTCATGGAGGAGGTACTACTCTAGTCAATTTTGGTATGCTGTCTTGTTAAGTAACAAATACATACAAAGAAACTGAGGAAAACGGAGCTACTGTCTACTGTCTACATGCGCCGACTTGTCCGCACAGTTGAAGGATATCTATGCTCTCTAGCTCAGTTATCGCTTCAACTGTACCGTCTTCGCGCCGGTTTCAAAACTGCGAACTTTTCCTATCTATACGCAACGTTTTTTTTTTTTCCGTAAGATGAGGCATATTGATGACAACGATACCTAAATCATAGATATGGATTTCGGGTACTTCTTTAGATGGTGACTCCCCTGTGTTTTTTTTTAGAATATAAATGACTGACTAAATAACTATTTAGACAAAGGTATGCTTAGTTCAATGCACATTGGGACAAGGAATATCACACTTATGTTTTTATAAGGGGAGTATCAATCTAAAGAAGAATACTCCGTATACCTTCTTTAGATGGTATATCCCAGCGCTGAAGTCTATATTTCTCTGTCTCCCTTTGTAAATAGTAATTTTGATTTGATTTAAATTAGATATTTATTTAAGTGTTATACACTTTAAAAGCTGGGTGTATATGACAAAAACAAATAAATTTAATTTAAAAGGAAGATACTCTCAATATAATTCATCAAGATGTGATTCTTTAAGTATCCGCATTAAGCAAGCAGCACCTTCCCGTCTTAAGTGTTAGTTGTTTATTTTCTTTTTTTTAAAGCTAAGAATTTACTCTTTATTAATTATATACTAATTTTATTTATACATGATACTACAAGAGTTTACATTATTTATAATTACATCCACTTGAGTTATAATAATGTTAATTCTATTATAATTTATCGTAATTAAAAAGACCTTGAACATTGTCATGGTGTATGACTGAAAGAACATGTTATTAAGCTTCCATGCTGTACATGTCATGTTATGCAATGCACTTGTTTCGTTCTTATCATGAGTTCAACCGTTTCATCTTATCACTGTGTCACGGGAAATAACATATGACTGGCAGTACGAGGTCGACTTTCTCACTTACAACTGATAAACAAAAACTAACTCTATTAATAAAAATCATATTAGAATTAATGTTTTCTTGTGTCATTATTATGTACGGGGCAGTAGAACAAAACCTATTTATATCGTACTATAAATTACTATTTTTAAACCTAATCGCAGCCAAATAAATAGACTGCCAATTGATGTGGCACANTGTTTTACTAAGGGGAGTAACAATCTAAAGAAGAATACTCCGTATACCTTCTTTAGATGGTTACTCCCCTTTGTTCTCTTAATAAGGGGAGTAATCATCTAAAGAAGTGCCGTATTTCGTTTAGTTGAAGGAGGAAAGAGACTCGAAGAGTGTAGAAGGAGCACAGGCAGATGAAGAAAAAGATCTCTAAATGGAAAGACGCCACTAACCAAGATAGCAAATTTATTTCTAAATTTAGAACGGTTTAACGTAACTTGTCGTACAGGAGTTTACGATTACCAATATAATGTTGATTAAATAAGCTTATAATCATCTTAGTTTTCCGATAAACCCCAGGTTGCCAAGGTTGCAAATGAGTATGAAGCTCAACTCACTGGCCGAAATCATCTTCACCTGCTTAGTTCAGTTCTTCACGTTAGTTAACTTGTACGAGCAAGATGATGAACTTATCTTGTTGCTTTGTACCACCATCGTGATGCTGAACACACTTGAAGATTTTTAGCAGTAGATATAAACGTTGCCTATGAAATACTTCTTCGCGCTGATTTCTCTAAAATACAAAGAAATCTGTAGAATTTATTAATTAAGTTACAAGCTTAATAACTGTATGTACGTTTCATAAAATCCCGATGGAAACAAGTATCTAATAATTAAATTTCCACCTAGTTAACTCAATGTTATCTCTCTTTTTAATGTCAAATTTGACATAATATGAGACTAAATTATTTTCACTTTCTTGACAAATCTATTCTTTTTTCCCCTAAATATCTCTTTTTATGAAATTATCATACTTGGTATCAATATATTCTGTAACAACTTCATCATAAAAACTTTAAATAATTAAAAAGATCTCATCTAAAGATTTTATAATAAAATTCCTGGACATTGTGGTTTTTTTTCTCTATTTTTTTAAAAAAAGAATTAAAGATCTGATCAGAGCTGTTTTTACCGGAGTTTCATCTGGAAATGAAATCTCCTCTCTTATTACCCTGGAAATCCAATTCTACCTCCATAATCAACTGGGGTTGAAAAAAGGGTAGTTTTTTGTGTGGAAAAAACTCTATTCCAAAAGAATATTAAGTCCGGGTTGTAGATTAGCTGTAATGAAACAAACAGGATGTGTTGTAAACCAAACCTATCATTCCCTCAAAATGTATTTTCTCTAATTATATTTTTTTCTCTTTTGGGTTTTTTCCCAATAAAAAGTCAAAATGTCATCGTCGGGAATTAGTTTTTTTCATCTTAGGTAGTGTATCTCATTCTACCCTTAGCTGTCGGGTCTGCTGGTGTAGAACCCTTAAGTTTTGCTGGAAGGTTGAAACCGAGGTTCGCTCGTTAAGCCTTAATCCCGCCACAAGCCGAGGGGCGAAGCTATAACGGGGAATATGAAGGGTGATACTGCGCTATCCGACGACTAAGCTCCGACTTTTAGGGCTAAGAAAACCTGCCGGTTTTTAAAACACGGGAACAGTAAAGGTAAAACGACGCATAACACCGGGTTGTAAGTCTCTTGCGTCTACCCGAAAAACCGAGTCCCTGATAAATAATTCTAAACGGCCGTTGTATAACCCTTAGGACAGGGCAAGGATAACGTCCCATCTACACGAGGGAATAACTGCTTTCCTCCCTGCAGTCAGGGCCTATCAACAACTCTCATACTCCGGAACCAGGCTGTAAAAACAAGTCTCTACTGCCGACTTTAGTGCGCAATTCTTAAACTCTTCTTTCATAGTCCTTTCTGTTTCTTCTAGAGTCTCAAATCTATCATTAAGGATTCTCGGTTGAAAAAAAAGTACTGATGGTAACATCCAACATACGAAAATATATAATAATAATTATATTTAATATTCGTGAGTAATGTAATACAAGATTTTTTTTATCTTCCTTGCAGAAGATGTCGTAGATTTATCGATTCAAAATAACTGCCCTAACTGTGCGTCCGGATTTAATGTTCTTTGAGGTTTGAAACGCTTGAAAGAAAAACTGTAAAAAATAACATACAACCTTTATGATTGTCAAATAAATTTCCGTATAACAATTTACGTAATGTATAGAATTATTCTCGTAGTTTCGCACGTTAAATTGTCAAATATATTGGATTTTATCACTAATAGTTACATTCATTTCTGAGCTAATAATACTTTTATTTTTTAAAGAAGATCTTAATTTTAAAAAAATTATAAAATAATTTTTGTTCGACCTTCACTTGATTATTTCAATGAAAAATAAATGTTTATATAAAATGCCGAATTAAGGTTAAAATAGACTTATTTTCAGAATTTCCAAGTAACTCCTTCTTGTAGAATCTCACGACAATTTAAGTGATTGCTGATGCTCTTCTTGTTCTGTAAGTTTTCAAGCAGAGAAAATGGATTTGTCTTAATTACTAATTTTATTTAGTGTTGATAAAATTATGTCTTAATTACACTTGTGTTGATTTTCTTCGAAATGGTGATTGCTCGATTGTTGTCATGTTTATTGCCTGTGGTTTTACGGTTGTTAATTAAAATAACTTGTAATTACATTACATGAATTACATCAGGGTTTAATAATTAGTCCTTTGACGTTGCTCATTTTAGTTCTACGAACTGATTCGTCAAACTCTGAAATCTTACCTACAATTTCATGGTAATTACAAACTGTCAGTAAATGTGGATACTTTTATTTAAGCGTTAAATCAAATCTTCATTTTACTTACGCAGGCTTTTTGCTTCCGAGCTTATTGAAGGTAACGGAAGCATTGTGTTTTAATTTTCACTCTATCAAATATATAATTCTATAAATTATTTCATTTTAAGTCAGTTCCTTTACACATTCATTTCAGACTATAATAGTATAACAAAGATTTAAACATTGGTTTTTGCTCAAATAAACAATTTATTTTTGGTAGTCATAACTATTAACGGTTGTTAATCCGGAATTTCTTTAGATTGTTACTCCCCTTAAAAAAACAGAGGGAGTAACAATCTAAATAAGTTGTACGTAATTTTCTCCACTAGACTGTTACTCCTCTATTAAAACAGAAGGGTGATATTCCTTTGTACAAAAGTTCATTGGACTACAGTCTGTGCCAAACGAGAGTTAGTGCGATTACTGCGCGGCAAATCGAGCGACACACAGATTGGCCAACCTCTTAGGGAAAAAATAAAGCCACTGCATCCACCTTCTTATATGGTTATCCTGAGGGCAAATCTTGAGCTCTCATTGGCTCCCCACCCCATTTGCTAGTTCTTCCCGCGCTTTTAACGCACTAACTCTCGTTTGGCACAGACTGTAATCATCCCTTTGTCTTAATAGTTATTTAGTAATTTATAATAAATAATTATAAGTTATAATTATAAATCATTATAGGTCATTTATTATAAAAAAACGAACGTGGAANCGCACACTGGAAATGAGGGGGAGGTCCGTGGTTCGAATCCCGGCGCAGAGGTCTATTTTTCTCTGACTGTCTCCCTTTGTAAATAGTAATTATAATTTGATTTAAAATATAAAAAAAACTTAAAGGTGTAACAATCTAAAGAAATACCGTGAATCCTATTAATACACTTAATTTCAAACGGTAGACTGTCTCTGTAGAGAAACTTATATAATTAGAATTTCTGATAAATTAATTAATGCTGCCGAAACTCGAAATTGAAATTTGACCTTATGAACCGATGAAACAAGAACCTTTGATTGGATTGTAATTAAATTTTGCTCCATTCTTTATTTATATTAGAAGATGAACTAATTAGATTCATATAATATTGTTAACCAAATTAATATATACAATATCTAATTATATTGCTTAGAACTGAAATTACAAAGAAACCAAGTTGTTAACAACAAAATTTTAAAGATATTTTTTACCAAAAATTATTAAAGTAATAATGACACCTTTTACAATTTTAATTAAAATTTAAATTAATTTGGATATTTTTAAGCTATTATGTGCTAAAACCAGAAGGGAGTAACAATCTAAATAAGTTACCTTTGGTAACTAAAAAAAAAAGGTACCTAAAAAATAAGGTACCTTTGGTTGAATTTTTAATAATAAATTTATATAATTGCTTATATTTATCATTATTAATCGTGCTTGTATTACCTTTTAATATGCAAATGTACCTCTTTTGATTTGATTGGTCTAAACAAGGACCAACTAAACTTTAAACTAACATTGGAATGTCCCTAATTATAAAAATTATAACAAACTAATATATTTGAAAACCATACATTTTTAAACAAGTTTTCCTGTGAAGGAGTTTTTAAAATCGAAGACATCTAAAAAATTTCGGTCTTCCGAGTATTTTTGCATTTTATTAGGTACTCTACTTTTTATTTTATTATGTAATTTTGAAAATTTACAATGTGCATTAATATTCTATTTTTAAAAATAAATTCCATCATATAACATTAAATTAGATCTGCTTCGCGTCTAGATGTATTTTTCTTTATCTTTTATCCGGTATAGATAATATATATGTATTCAAATTGAACGCATCCTTTTTGTTAGGATCTCGAGATAAAAATTTCAAAACTAAATTAGAATTTACATTTTACAAAAAAGGGGAGCTTTGTAAATTTTGTTTTTTAAAATTTGTATAAAATGTTATCTGTATTCAAGTTAGTGCTTAGTGTCGTTATACATCACATATCTCAAATTTTCACGTTAACGTAAAATGTAATTTCTTGAAACACTATTTTTTTTGAATTGTTAGAATTCGTTTTAATGTATATTTCGTTTATGGTTATGAACGTTTTTTATCCTTCAAGAAAAAAAAAAATCAGCAAAAACAATCTCAATAGCTATTAAAAAACAAAAAACATTAAAATCCTTCGCTACAATTTAGCTGAAAATATTAAACTTTGCTTCTTTTCTTTTTATCCTGCCGCCAGTATTTTCCTGCAAAAATATAAAAATGCAAATGACGACACCTCCCGGCTACATAAAAACCTTTTGACTGAATATTTTTACAAATTTCATTTTTTCAATCCTAGTTGAAACCTGTTTCAACAGCATCACTGAGATTCTTAATCATCCCACAGTCTAATTATTATTTTCGTACTGAATTTATAAATGTCCAGTTAATCTACATTATATTAAAATTACCCTGATAGTTTTTTTTTTTTTTACTTTTTATAAATATTTTTATTGTACCGTTACTATTAAAAAGAACCAAGTTAGTTATAAATAATGATAAAATATTTATATTATTATAATGTAGTAGTTATACAGTTTTTTTTTTTTTGTAAACTTAGCGCAAAAAAACTTTTAAAAATTGGTTGAATTTTTAATAATAAATTTATATAATTGCTTATATTTATCATTATTAATCGTGCTTGTATTACCTTTTAATATGCAAATGTACCTCTTTTGATTTGATTGGTCTAAACAAGGNCTATAGATAAATATTCCTATAGATAAATATTCCTATAGATAAATATTCCTATAGATAAATATTCCTATAGATAAATATTCCTATAGATAAATATTCCTATAGATAAATATTCCTATAGATAAATATTCCTATAGATAAATATTCCTATAGATAAATATTCCTATAGATAAATATTCCTATAGATAAATATTCCTATAGATAAATATTCCTATAGATAAATATTCCTATAGATAAATATTCCTATAGATAAATATTCCTATAGATAAATATTCCTATAGATAAATATTCCTATAGATAAATATTCCTATAGATAAATATTCCTATAGATAAATATTCCTATAGATAAATATTCCTATAGATAAATATTCCTATAGATAAATATTCCTATAGATAAATATTCCTATAGATAAATATTCCTATAGATAAATATTCCTATAGATAAATATTCCTATAGATAAATATTCCTATAGATAAATATTCCTATAGATAAATATTCCTATAGATAAATATTCCTATAGATAAATATTCCTATAGATAAATATTCCTATAGATAAATATTCCTATAGATAAATATTCCTATAGATAAATATTCCTATAGATAAATATTCCTATAGATAAATATTCCTATAGATAAATATTCCTATAGATAAATATTCCTATAGATAAATATTCCTATAGATAAATATTCCTATAGATAAATATTCCTATAGATAAATATTCCTATAGATAAATATTCCTATAGATAAATATTCCTATAGATAAATATTCCTATAGATAAATATTCCTATAGATAAATATTCCTATAGATAAATATTCCTATAGATAAATATTCCTATAGATAAATATTCCTATAGATAAATATTCCTATAGATAAATATTCCTATAGATAAATATTCCTATAGATAAATATTCCTATAGATAAATATTCCTATAGATAAATATTCCTATAGATAAATATTCCTATAGATAAATATTCCTATAGATAAATATTCCTATAGATAAATATTCCTATAGATAAATATTCCTATAGATAAATATTCCTATAGATAAATATTCCTATAGATAAATATTCCTATAGATAAATATTCCTATAGATAAATATTCCTATAGATAAATATTCCTATAGATAAATATTCCTATAGATAAATATTCCTATAGATAAATATTCCTATAGATAAATATTCCTATAGATAAATATTCCTATAGATAAATATTCCTATAGATAAATATTCCTATAGATAAATATTCCTATAGATAAATATTCCTATAGATAAATATTCCTATAGATAAATATTCCTATAGATAAATATTCCTATAGATAAATATTCCTATAGATAAATATTCCTATAGATAAATATTCCTATAGATAAATATTCCTATAGATAAATATTCCTATAGATAAATATTCCTATAGATAAATATTCCTATAGATAAATATTCCTATAGATAAATATTCCTATAGATAAATATTCCTATAGATAAATATTCCTATAGATAAATATTCCTATAGATAAATATTCCTATAGATAAATATTCCTATAGATAAATATTCCTATAGATAAATATTCCTATAGATAAATATTCCTATAGATAAATATTCCTATAGATAAATATTCCTATAGATAAATATTCCTATAGATAAATATTCCTATAGATAAATATTCCTATAGATAAATATTCCTATATATAAATATTCCCATAGATAAATCCGTTTCAGACATCTGGGAAATTGTTTAGTCTTATATCTGTGTGTTGTTCAAAATATTAGCTGATCATAATATCATAATAATTTATTAGTCCAATTTAAGGAAATTTGGATGCTAAATCATAATTAGCGCACTAATGGTCCCAGGTTTCTTTCTGCACCCATCGCTTCCTCTCCCACATGTGCCGCTCATGTTTTTACTATAACACCTGTATCTTTAAAAGTAGGTATACTTATCCGGTTTTGAAAAAAATTGGATTGTTTGTCAGAAGTAGAACATTGATGGTCCCATTTTCCTATAAAGCATATGTACCTATAAAACATGATGACCGTCTCCCACATAATACATGATAACCTTCTCACTGATGACCGTCTTCCACGTAATATGTATATGATAACTTCTCACTGATGACCGTCTCCCACATAATATATGATAACCTTCTCACTGATGACCACCTTCCACATAATATATGATAACCTTCTCACTGATGACGACCGTCTCCCACATAATATATGATAACCTTCTCACTGATGACCGCCTTCCCATAATAAGTACGTCATAAAAGTACGTCTGAGTACTTTTAATATAGTAGTGTAGGATTATTAATATAAAAGTAGTCCTACTGAATATCAAAACAAGTCAAAACTACCTAAATTTTAATTACTATTGGAGAACATTTTATTTTATACTTATGCGACTATTCGTCCAATAATAGGACGTGAGGAAGCTATGTGCCACATTAATTGCAGAGAGCTTATTTTTAATTGTTTAATAATTTAATTTTTATAAGTTTTTGGTAGTATTCATACTACGGAACGTTTAAATTTTAACTTAAATCAGATTATATATAATTACTATTTACAAGGGAGGTCCGTGGTTCAAGTCCCGGCGCTGGAATCTATTTTTCTCTGTCTGTCTCCCATTTTTAATAATTATTATAATCTATACTATTTCTTCACGAAACATAATTAACAATAGAAATTTCCGTGGTCACAAAATAAAACAAATTAAAAACGTAAGAAGTTTTCTAACAGGAGTTTAAAGTTTTAAGGAGCTTAAAAGTTGTTATTGATTTTCAAGTGGTCGCATTGGAAAATAAGCAACTCCATCCTCATTTACTGTCTATGTAAGCGTAGTTTCAAAAAAACCATTGGGTAGTGGGGTTTTAATCCGCTGAAAATGTCGAGGGAATCGAGTTTTAGGGACGAGGTTGGGGAACTGACCAACAGGGGTAAATAGAGTATTTCCGGAGTAATTATCCCCCACCCCTTGCTCACAGATAAATCCCTATTCCCTCTAGTCGCCTCGTGAAAATCGTGTTTGCGGGTAAACCGGAGTGTCGATAGATTTACCGGAAAGGTCTGATACCTCCAATAAACCTTCCATGAGATACGTCCTGTCTAAACTTCGAAATTCCTTCGTTTCAACAGTATTTATCGACCAAAATATTTTTTTTTATCTACGATTGTTACGAAATATAAACATTGTATCTCTGTTTAGATGCGTAAAAAATGATTCTTCACGTACTTATATTTATTGCGCACTATATATTCGTATCTAAGTCCACCAACAACCAACCGTACTAAACAATTCAATTTAAATTGTTTTATTATTTGTTTTGGCACTGATTAAAGGAACCCTATTAGTGACTCTCATAGAAATAGAGATGAGCTTGTTATCTCAAACGTTTTTGAAAATTCTTACCAACACGNATCTAAGTCCACCAACAACCAACCGTACTAAACAATTCAATTTAAATTGTTTTATTATTTGTTTTGGCACTGATTAAAGGAACCCTATTAGTGACTCTCATAGAAATAGAGATGAGCTTGTTATCTCAAACGTTTTTGAAAATTCTTACCAACACGAATAAATTTATGCATACAACTAAATACTCGTATACGTAAAATACACACACATATAAAAAAATAACACACAAAGCTCTATTCACTCAACTAAAAAAGGCAAAAAACACGATGTGGTCACCCCCCTCCACCTAACGTTCTAAAATGGAGTCTCCGAATCCCATTTTATAGGTTCCCCCACCCTTGACCAGAGTCCCCGCAATATTACTACCAGTCCTCTTCTCTACCTTCCTCCATGTCCCTGAAAACTCGGCACCTTTAATTAACTCGAATTTCAGGGGGACAAAACCCTACCTAGTCTCTCTTCTCTATGTTCAACATAGAGAGGATGTCCCCTTTTGTCGTCCCCTTTTTTAACATAACCTGTCCTAGTCTATACTCCAACCCTACTTTTCAAACCGTTTTGTTCTACCCCAAATTAATATTGACACACATTTTTTTTTTTTTTTTTGTTATTTTTAAATGAAAAGGGAACCTTTAGTCTGGGAAACCTCAAGTTTTACCCCTCTGACACATCATCTAACTAAAATGGACCTGAGTATAAAAATATATGTATAGCAGGCTAAAGATAGAGTGACCAAAAAAAGAAAAAAAAGGTTGGTTTACGTTAGCAAAAATCGAATTTTTAAAAAAAAATCTTTCTGTTTACATTAGCATTCATTTTACTTTCCTTTGATTTTTTTTAATGATAAAACAAATTACTTATAAGAAACTGGAATGTTGATTTTTTTTTTATATTAATTATCTCCTTTCGTAAACAGTTATCCTGGTATTGCTAAAAAAAATAATCAGAATTAGTTATTGATTTCAATTTATTACTTGAAGGATATTATTCTTGATCATTTCTACTCTTACTGGCTCTGATAATGATTATTAAAGGTTAAAAGCATGCTTTGAAGTATAACGTTACTTTCTTCAAGTATGTTTTACAACGTTACATTCTTCAAGTATGTTTTATAACGTTACCTTCTTCAAGTATGTTTTATAACGTTACTTTCTTCAGTTACCTTCTTCAAGTATGTTTTATAACGTTACTTTCTTCAAGTATGTTTTATACCGTTACTTTCTTCAAGTATGTTTTATACCGTTACTTTCTTCAAGTATGTTTTTTAACGTTACTTTCTTCAAGTATGTTTTATAACGTTACTTTCTTCAAGTATGTTTTATAACGTTACTTTCTTCAAGTATGTTTTATAACGTTACTTTCTTCAAGTATGTTTTATACCGTTACTTTCTTCAAGTATGTTTTTTAACGTTACTTTCTTCAAGTATGTTTTATAACGTTACTTCCTTCAAGTATGTTATTATAACGTTACTTTCTTCAAGTATGTTATTATAACGTTACTTTCTTCAAATATGTTCTATAACGTTACTTTCTTCAAGTATGTTATTATAACGTTATTTTCTTCAAGTATGTTGTACAACGTTATAATGTTACTTTTTATGAAGAAACGTCGTTCTTTATTTATTAATTTGGTCCTCTCCTGCTCAATACTGTCGCGTATACTAGCTCCTCTACGCTTGGGTTGAAATACCTTGCCGGAAATGGGTAGAAAAATTGTGTAAAAGGGCACTGATACTACACTAGTTACGCCACTATACACCCACATACACATGGGTCGTGTACGTTCATCCATTATCCACCCCTCAGACGTACACTATGTAAACTCATGTATGAAGAAGACCAAGGGTGTGTAAACTCTTTATTTAATTGAGTAACACAAACAGTCTCTCCTCGTAAATTGGAAAAAATGCCCGAGTATCTTTCAGCCTTTAATAGGCCATCATCAGTGCCTATTGCTGAGGAAAAAAGTTACATTAATAAAAATGGTTTAGTGAGTAGCGAGTCTACTTCATGTCTGAGTCTCACGTCGATCTCCGACATAAAGTAGACTCGTCACTCTCGAAATATTTTTATTAATGTAATTTTTATACCGCATTAGGCACTGATGATGGCCTTTTGAAAGCTGCTTTGGCCATAACAATTTTAATAACATTCTGTGTTATCCCTTTAAGATGAGCTTCATAGACGCTCCCATATCTAGTCTTTATTCTTTATATAATATTTCAATATGATTCTTACAGTATATAAATAAATTACTCTAATAATAAATTCTAAAAAACCATTAACCACGTAAGAATTTTTCCTGTACTATTTCCTTTAATGTTTAAGTTTTTGGTAGTACATATTCAACTACCAAAAATTATTTAAATCAATTTTTTTTTTCTCTGTCTGTCTCCCAGTGTTAATAATAATTATAATTTGATTTAAATTAAAATTTAAACTTTCCGTAGTATGAATACTATCAAATAACTTAAAAAATTGAATTTCTAATTGATTGTACAAGGTACAGGTACTAATTGAGTACTTTATAATTATAAGCGTTAATTCTCGGTCTAGTTCTAATGTCATAAATATTGACTTGCTAAACTTGTAGAAATATTGAAAGCTTGGATTCGGGACTAGTTATCGGTTACGGCGTAGCTTAGTTGGTTAGAGCGTCTATACTGGTAATAAAGGAGGCCCGTGGTTCAAGTCCCGGCGCTGGAATCTATTTTTCTCTGTCTGTCTCCCATTTTTAATAATTATTATAATCTATACTATTTCTTCACGAAACATAATTAACAATAGAAATTTCCGTGGTCACAAAATAAAACAAATTAAAAACGTAAGAAGTTTTCTAACAGGAGTTTAAAGTTTTAAGGAGCTTAAAAGTTGTTATTGATTTTCAAGTGGTCGCATTGGAAAATAAGCAACTCCATCCTCATTTACTGTCTATGTAAGCGTAGTTTCAAAAAAACCATTGGGTAGTGGGGTTTTAATCCGCTGAAAATGTCGAGGGAATCGAGTTTTAGGGACGAGGTTGGGGAACTGACCAACAGGGGTAAATAGAGTATTTCCGGAGTAATTATCCCCCACCCCTTGCTCACAGATAAATCCCTATTCCCTCTAGTCGCCTCGTGAAAATCGTGTTTGCGGGTAAACCGGAGTGTCGATAGATTTACCGGAAAGGTCTGATACCTCCAATAAACCTTCCATGAGATACGTCCTGTCTAAACTTCGAAATTCCTTCGTTTCAACAGTATTTATCGACCAAAATATTTTTTTTATCTACGATTGTTACGAAATATAAACATTGTATCTCTGTTTAGATGCGTAAAAAATGATTCTTCACGTACTTATATTTATTGCGCATGCGCGTCTTATAATTATGAAGAATTCCTCTTTTTTTCCACCCTAGGGCGGTAAAAAAGAGGAATTCTTCATTTTTACGCAGGATTAGCGAGCTTGCTTATTTATTTAGATGTTTTAGGTGCAGGACTACAGGGTTAAAGCNGACAAACTTTCTCATATACGAGTTCATAACATAATTATTATTAATCCTTCAATATCTTAAACTTAAAGGATCCACTACCAGATACAAAAAAATTTTATTAGTTTCGTAGGTTTCATTATAACATTTCATAAAAAAAAAAATAAATAAATAAAATATAAAATAGCGAGTTCGTTTACATTTAACAAAACTTATTGATTTGTTTAATAAAAGTTACTGTTTATATCGAGTTTTTTTTTATGAAAATCAATGCGTTATTTAAGTGATTATGACGAATATCTATGAGGAGAATAATATGCCTCCCGAATTATTAATTCGGCACAAAATTCAACTAATGAATTAATGTCATCTTTATCTAAAGAAAAATACGAACTTACTTATACATGAAATTAATTTTTTTTTCTCTGTTTATTATTAAAATCCAACAATCGTAGATAAAGTACGGTACGCAACTCGTGCGAAAACGGCATTTTGCATTGCTCGTGTGGTTTTACTACCCTCGCTATCACTCGGGATGAAAAATGCTACTTTCCGTACTAGACGTGTAATGTAGGTACTATTACACTCAAAAATTGACCATCTTGAAAATAAAATACCAAGATTTCGGATCCTGTCATCCAATTTTAAAGTTTTTTGTTTCTACTCTATTTGTGTTAAAGGCTTTGTCTATTTTGTCGAAGTACTCTGTTGGCTAGATAGGTTTTATCAGGGCGTGTAGATCCGCTGTGGATTTCTATTGGATGTCCTCTGACTGCCGTCTTGGTTTGAAAATCCCGAAAGGTTTTTCCCTCGGCCCTAAAATCCCGACACGTCCCCTGATCCCTTCTTCTCATTTTACAGCGTCCCTTATTTTCTCGTTGTAATCCCGCTGCGAACCCTTCTCGCTATTTTCAGGGAACATGTGACAAGTCTCTTTTTTTCCGTCTTCCCTACGAAGGGCCATAACAAACCGCACTTTCTTAGCTATCTTGTCCCCTTACTGTTTCGTTTCAATCTATTTTATTATGGACATACGAAGAAACAAAACGGTAAATGTCGCTCGTCTAGTAGTCATTTCAAACAACGTTAGATCAACAGATAACACAATTACCTCTTCTTACAGAATGACTTTCCTTTTTCTTTTTACTTGCTTAAAACTTTAATTTTTTGCTTGTCATCTTTAATTTTACATTATTACTTTTCTGATTTGATTTTACTGCCACAAGAACAACAGTTGCAAATGAAGATTCTTAGACTTAACCAATCTAAAGTTATGGCTCTCACGTTAAGAATGATTTGACACTATTTTCCTTTGACCTTCTGCATCTTATTTTAGTTTTATTGCTTCCGAGCTTACCGAAGGTAACGGAAGCTATGTGATCGTTCTGAAGACCATTTTTTTTTTTTTATAACTATCCGATTTAAAAAAACTCGAAGACATAAATCCGTTTCAGACATGAGAAAACATGTTTGGTTCCGTGTCTTTTTTGTCGGTCTGCCGCTTAATTTTTGCATATCTTAAAAAATACTCCTCCAATTATAATAAAATTTTGATGGTAGGTCATAATTAGCCCATTTTTGGTCCTTTATAATTGGAACCTTCTTTACCCATTTGTTTCTCTGCCACATGTGCACAAACATTTATTTACACCTATGACCTATATCCTCAAAAACTCTTATTTGATTTTTATGAATTTTGGATTGTTTATTGAAAGTAGCCTACAGATGGCGTCAGATTAATTTCAACAGTCTGCGCTTCTTTAATTTTTCTAAATTTATACTTTAATTGATGTAAAAAATCAAAACAATTTCGACAATTTTTAAAAAAGGTGAAACTTTGAAGAAAAAAAACCGAATAAATTTGACAATAATAGGTTTTAATAGTTAAAAATGAATTTCTAATTGATTGTACAAGGTACAGGTATTAATCGGGTACTTTATAATTATAAGCGTTAATTCTCGGTCTATTTCACTGTTGTAAAATTCGACTTCTAGAGTTGTAGAAAGTTGAAAGCTTAATTCGGGACTAGATTCGTTATAGACAGAGGAAGATTGTTCTCCAATATAGCTTAGTTGGTCAGAGCACTGAAACGGAAATATAGAGGTTAGTGGTTCGAGTCCTGGTGCTATAGTCTATTTTTCTCTGTATATTTCCCATTGTTAATAATTATTATAGTATAAAATCATTAATGCATACAAAATACAACGCGAGGAAGCTATGTGCCACATTAATTGGCAGAGGATTTTTCATTTTAAATCCACTTGTTTTTACACTTGAATTTAAAGTCTTGCTTTATATTAGCAGGTGTAAAATACACTTAAAAGAATGTGTCAAGTATTGAGTGTGTGTGTGTGTGGTGAAGGGTTGAGGTTATCTATCTCATGCCCTTGCCCTGACACTGGATTAGATCTAGGAGGACAGGGTGGGGGGTTAGAGTGATTAGATAAGGAGAGACGGGACTAGATAGGTTGAGATCTATCTATGGGTGAGTGATGGTTTCCTTCAGATAGGTTCACACACACTTGCAGGGTGCTTGGTCTAACTACGTCTCAGATTCTCTTCACACTAAGATAGACGAGCTCAACCACACTCTCACATTACTAAGTAGACACCTTCACGTACATCAACCTAACTCACACTACTCCAGCCAATTAAACAATTGCTCCAGACTCACTTTGACAAATATACTACTTTCTTTTCTTTCCTGTTCGACATCCTTTACCTTTAGTTCTTATGTCATTTCAAAACATCTGAATTAACCAGGCTCTAATTCAATTAGACCTAAAAGTACAGAAAATCACATTCTTTTTAAGCCTTACTAATTATCGCCTATTGTGGATAAATTTATTTTATTTGCCCAGTTTTTACAGTTGAAGGAATGAAAGGAAAAAATGCTAAACCCACACTAAACTGTACCCGCAATGCAAAACCATATAGGGTTGTTTAACTTAAAAAAAATTAAAACTTAGTAAATGCAGTGTAAGATGGCTAGAATCTGTAATAAAGAATCTCCAATTTAAGAGATGGCTAAAATGCAATAATGAAACTCAATTTTTCATCAGAAACGTTTCGACCCTTTTATGGTTATCTTCAGTCCTTTAATTACTTTAACTTTATAATTTAGTTTCACAAAATGAATCCTACTTATTCAACTTCATCTATAAATTCTAAAATAACTTGACTTGACATAATTTGATCATTTTGAGTGACAAATAAAATTCGTAAGTATGTTTTAGAATTTATTATTATGTAGAGGTTGTGACATTTAAGACATTTAAGCGTAACAAAATGATCTAATTATGTAAAGTTATTTTAGAATTTGTAGATGTAGCTGAATAAGTAGGATTAATTTGTGAAACTAAATTATATGTCACAGTAATTAAAGGACTGAAGATTACCTTAACAGGGTCGAAACGTTTCCGATGAAAAATTAAGTTTCATTTTTTTATTACACCTTCTAGCCATCTTACATTGCATTTATTGAATTTACAAGGGTGTATATTTTAAATTTTTCTTATAAATTATCTAAATAATTTAAAGAAATATTTTAATCATATAAAAAAATATCCAAAATGACGCCTGCTTTTATTTCAAAAGTCTTTCCATAAACAAATGTTTTAGTTCGTACGTTAATGAGCTTTTAAAATTAAATAAATTGATACTTATTATTCATTTTAATAATTATTAAATCAGTGAGCTTTAAATTTATTGATTTAAAATAAGTATTAAACTTTTAATCTTGCGTGGGTTTCTTTATATTAAATACTGGGTGTACACGAAATTCTGTCAGATTATTCAAATTATTTAGTGTTATTTTTAGACTTATTGTATTCAGTTTTATGCATTGTTATTAAAATTTGTAATCATTAAATATAACAAAGAGAAATGTTCATACATTTATATACTACTAATGATTTTTCGTTTTCGTTTATTCATGTAGAATGTTTTTTTAAGTATCTTATTTTGCGCTACTGACTTGTTCATTGTAGTTACTAGTTATCGTTTATTTATAGAATTTTAGTACCAACAATTTATTTGTAGCCTAGTCCTAATATACTGACTACACTATATTGTTCAATTTTTTTTTTTAAATGCACTCTTTTTAGGGTTTCGTTGGTAAAACCAAAAAAAAAAAGAAACCCTTATAGTTTCGTTCCTGTGTCTGTCTGTAACTCTGTACGGTTTCAATAACTTTTGAAGCAAGAGAGATAATAGCGTGAAACTACCCAGTATTAAAGATCATTTTGACGCGCACACAGGAAAAATATAGAGAACTCAAAATAATCAGTTGTTCAAATTCAAANTAAGATAAGATAAGATAAGATATTTATTTGTATTAAGCTACAAGCTTGTACAAAAGAATCGCATAAAATTACATCCATAAAATAAGTTAAAACATAAGCTCCGCTAAATTACAAAACATCGTAAAATAACCTTGTAGATATAATTTGTTTTTGTTTACAATTAGATCAAAAATGTAGTTTTGTGTAAAGAACACTGATAGCATGCAAATATAATATGAATAACAATTTTTATTTATTTACTATATAAACTAGATTTCATAAACAAACAAAGATAAGGCTTGAATGCATGTTGAATGATAGATAATTAATGAAACAAAAATATAAATATTTACTTCTGGTTTTAAAAAAGGAGTAATTAATTTATTATAGAATGATTGGAAACTGGGGTTCGATTCCCAGAGATGTGAGATTATTTCTCCATGCATTTCCAACATTCTCTAAGAACACAGTTGTTTTTTTATAATAATTTATTCATTGTGCTTAGTAAAAGAAAAAGACTTATTTACAATTATGTAAATAATCAAAGTTTACACGTATTACGATAATTATAATAAAAATAACATATTCTTCTAAGGGTAATTATAAAATAAATACTGTTTTATAAACTAATATAATTATTTAAAGAAATGTATAATGTATAGTGACATTATGTATGTAGTTTCCAGCGAGATACATGCCTACGATTAAAGTTATTATATAAAATTATTTCATTAATGTATTGATTATGAAGGTTATCTTTGACTATTTCAAAAATATAAAACACTATTGAAACATGAATATTGATAATTAATTGCCAATTTAAAGTCATAAAAATGTACCCTCTTCAAAGTAATTTTTTGTTAATTCTCAAAGAAAAGGATATTTTGATTGTGTTGGTATTTATGTTTTCTATTGGCTGGAGGTGCGTAGTGGAGTCAAGAGAGGACTATATAGTGGTGCATTCAGTGGGGAACATCTGTTAGCTGTTGTTGGTTATTGAAGCGATACGAGATGCTTGGATTCGTTCACTAGTTGGTCGTATTAGAGCGAATGTCTAAAGACCCCAGTCGCACGACGTCAGTGCGCCCCCTCTATAAATTCAACTACCCGCATTCAGTTTCTATTAGCTTTGAACACTGTTCTGTCTCCGACTTATTACAACTCCTAACAGGGAATTATTAGCTTGATTCTCCCTAACTCTTAACACTATTAACTCTAGTCCTGTCATATTCAACCAAAATTGATTTTTTTCTTATTCCATTTCCTCCTTCCACTTTACCATATCCCATGTGTATAAGCTTGTGAAATAAAGTTGCCAAGGATGTGCTTTTACTAGGTAAAGGTAGGCAATTTAACATATCGGACGGATTCGTTAACCAGCAAAATCGACCCAGCTGTAAATGAGTCCGCCATCACTAAAGATAATGTCATGAAACAAACGTTAATAATTGCATTTTGTCTCCGAACGCAATGATAAAGTCCAACCTGTTAAAAATATATTAATATTTAAATTTCGGTTTCTGTTTTTAAAAATATTCTTGTTAGCGAATTTTCGAAAAAAATTAAGCTATTGCAATGGGTTCAACATTTTTGTAATGCGAATTTTTGGAAAAATTTTTCATGGAATTCCGTTTCAGGCCATTCTGAATCGATCCCTAAATTTTAACACTTTTTTTTATGTATGTATGTATATATGTGTCACTCCAGACGATATCTCCCCTTAGGATGCAATTAAAAATTTCGGACAAATTTTAAAATGTCAATAATATCAAAAGAAAGGATGTGTTGGTCAGAATTTTTGGAGTTCATTTAGAGGTCCTATTTTGACAATTTAGGGTCAGAAATAGCATAAAATCGTGTTTTTTCCATTTTACCTTCCTTTTATATGAAAATATGATAAAAGTGTACATAACAACAATTACTGAACTTTTCAAGAGCTTTCCAACGATGTGCATCTTGAAGGGTAAATACTATTTTGACGTTTGTACACAATGTTTGAATACACACGGATACGGGCCGTGTGTATCCAAACATTTTTTTTTTTTTCACCCATCCAAATTCTAAACCAAATTTTTTCTATATTATCATAAGCCAATAATACGCAGATTTCTTTGAAAATTCGCTCATTAAGTCATGGTGCATGACTGGACTTTTTTTCCCCTATATTTTTAGTTCTGTGGTTAGGTTTTGTTTTGGGCATTTTCAGAAAAAAAATCTTTTGAAGAAAAATCAATTATTCTTCATCTAAATTTAAACGGTTTGGACTTGTTTCATCTCACTTTGTTTGAACTTGACAGCAAAATACTTAAAATGTTATATAGTAGTTACATACTCAAAAAAGTTTTTTAGGTGTCAGCCATATGAACCTCCATCTTGAAAATAATATTTATAATGATATAAATATAATTTGTGAAAATTCCAAAGACTATAAAGTGGCACTTGTGTGAAGATTATCGTTCAAATCGGTCAATTTTTACGTAAGCACACAGCACACACATACAAACATACTTTTAAAATCCCATGTCCCTTTATGAATGACTTCATTACGCTCGGTCAACTAAAAGTGTCAGAATTGATAATGAATCTAGTCATTAGTTGTTCTGTTTTTCGGTGAATTTAACTTTGTTGAATTGATTTTTTTATGTTTATCAAAAGACTAAATAACGCTTTTTTTTGTTTAGCTAATAATATAAGACCAAAACTTTCTATTGAAGCCGAACCCGTCATGTACCTTGTGGTTTCAATTTATCAGTGGTTTACATTGGTGTAGGTTTGCAGTGGCGAAGGTTGCATAATGCACGACCTCATTTGTCACCCTTGTCAAAATCCCAATGAGTCGAGCGTCACTAGCTGACGATATTTATGCGGCATTTCCTGCGCCCTGTCCTTGAATCTTTAAGTTTATATTTTTTCCTTGTACGACCAAATGTTTTTCGATTGTAGAAACAATTTTTTAGAAGCGTTATTAATGTCGCTAGATGTAACTCAGGTTCAGGGTCGCTGCTAGCAGGGTTGGTGGGGTCTTTTGTCGTCCCATTTAGGGGGTTGCAAAATTGTTGACACTCTCTCAAGACCTTTAATATGAAACAAGAAGTTCAGTAATTGACGTCCCTTGCTCTCGTTCAATAGCCGATCCAAGCCCATAAGTAACTTCTTGGTATAGTGATTTAGATTTAGGGAGTGACATGCGGGCTAGGCATGAGTGCGTGATGGTAACACAACACAGTACAACTCGTAGTACTGTCAGTGTGTACGTAGTACATGCCCTTACTGGCCCTTTACTCTATTTCAAGGGCGCTTCACAATGTAGTTTTCGCTTTGTCCGTCTCCGCGCTGCGCGTTCTATCACTTATGACATATTTATTAATTTGAAACAGGAGGTTTTCTAACATTTACAATCTATAGATTTGATTCACTTTTATCTAAATTACCTTGATAGTGGATCAGTATGAAAGAGATGAAGTTCAATAACTATAGATGTAATCAACTTTTTGACATAAACTGAATTGTTTTTAAAGACCATTCATTTTGTGTGCAGATTGTTTGGTTATTGATCGACACCTCTTTTGAGGAGTTGCTATCACACATTGGAGAAACATTAACAAAACATTTATAAACATTAGGGCACTTTTTTAGATTGTTACTCCTCTTATAAAAAAACAGAAGGGAGTTACAATGTTAAGAAGGTGTACGGAATGTTCTTTTTTAGACTGTTACTGCCCCGCATCAAAGCATAAGTGTGATATTCCTTTGTCCCATACTACATTGGACTAACTATCCCTTTGTCTTAATATTTATTTAGTCAAAGTCATTTATATTCTAATAAAAACATAGGGGAGTAACAATCTAAATAAGTACCAACATTGGCTATCTATCAATATATTTGGAGAAAAAAAGTCGAGCATTTTATGGAGCGTGCAATTAAGTTTTAGTGTCATAATCGGTTTAAAATTCAGTATACGTTACATCAAATATTTAACGTTTGACCAGTTTATTTATTCCCTTCTTTCTTACTATTATAGCACTTTTCTAGGATTATAGAAAAGTTTTCTAGGATTATAGAACAGTTCTCTAGGATTACAGAACAGTTTTATAGGATTATAGAACAGTTTTCTAGGATTATAGAACAGTTCTCTAGGATTACAGAACAGTTTTATAGGATTATAGAACAGTTTTCTAGGTAATGATTTTCGTAATGTCCACTAACTTAAAAGTATGTATTTGTTAAAGTCTTCGTTTTGATCCTTCAAAGTTATAAAAGTTAAAGACTATATAGTCAAATTATTTTAAAACCCGGCGAGTTGTAAAAACATAAAACGTTTCCACTTTTGCGTGAAATTCGTTCAAGTTAATCGTAATTTGTACATTTACCTATTCGCGTTTTGAGAATAAACCCGGCGTTAGAGGGCTCTTTTACTTTGCCTTCTGTGAAAATTAATTTCTAGTTGAATGGAGAGGGTGATTAGTGTAATGAAAATCTGTTCGTTTTAAACTCATCTGGGTGAGAATTTTCCACTTCCCAAGCTTTTCGGGAAAATGTTAAGCTAATTTGTTCTGATGGTCTTGTTTTTTTTTTTTTATTTTTGTAAATTTCCGCGAAAATTGTAAGTTTTGTAAAAGTGGAAACATTAGCGGAAGGGGGTTTTGAAATCTTTTTACGTTTATTTTCCCCAATATGAAAATAGGGGTTGAAGATTGGAGGAAATTAGCCCGCTGTAACATGTTAACGTTCTCTAGATGTGTTTGAATACAGTTCGGCTTTTGTGTTCTTGAGGTGCCACATCGTTAATAATAACGCGTTTCGAGTTTGGAAGCGATTATTTTCTGCGCTTCCATATCTCTAAGGTTCTGATGAGAGTTCCAACCTTATTCCCGCTTTTGAGGGGCATAATGACGTCAAAGCGTTTTAGGAACAGAAACAACCCCATGTGCGCCGACTAATTTCAAAACCACCTTTGAGAATGTCTTTCAATGCCTTTTACTCTGACAGAGGAAGTCAAGATGCTTTGTCTAGCGAATAAATACCTCGGCAAATGCTTTTCATTCTGCTGGGAAATCGAAGAAGGCGAAGATTAAGAGTTGTGGAAATGCCGCAGTTCTTCCTTCTCCTTTCTTAATTATTTTGCTTTCAATTATTCTTTGAAAAACTCTGAATTTATAAATTCACTGAAAAGTAATTGGAAATGACACTGGAATAAAATAACGATTCGTAGAAATACAATAAACGGCTTATTTATTTTTATCTTCATAATATAAAATTTTATGAAGCGATTAAATTTTTTCAGTAACATTATTTGAGTCTCTCCCTGTTAGTTATTCAGGGAGGATTCATTTTGACTGTTGTTTGTATAGAAATGATGTTTTATAAATGATAAAATGACGGAGTTTTTTAACTGACAAAAATGTTTTTATTATCAATAAGACTTATGTCATGGAAGTTTTACCAGCCTGAAGAAGCCTTGAGTTAAGTCGAAATATAGCTGTTTTTTTCTAAAGAAAAGGAGGAAGAAACTCTCTCTCTTTTTTTATTTAACCCTTAAAAAAGACCAAAAGAAAATATATTTTCATATATAGTTTTCATACAAACGAAGCGATTAAATTTTTTCAGTAATATTATTTGTTAACAATTATAATAATGGTCTCGTAACATTAATATCTACTGTCGTAATTTAAAGATAACAGTATATTGAATTAATTGAATGAAAAACCAACATGTTTTTAATTGTGTATATGTAATAGTTTGATAAAATTAGTGAAATCTATAAAATTGATACTGATTGATTTTTTTGGTTATTTTTACTGTTTGATTTTTTTTTCCTTATCCTGGTCTATATTTTAATTTACATAATAAAATCCAAACGTGTTATATAATTTTCTATATTTCAATCCCTTTGGGTCATTTTCAAGTGTTTTACATATGTTACATTGATTCCAGGCATTACATAACTTTATCACAATTCTAAGTTAACTTTTTTACACATCATTCACTTATTTCATTTAATATTTAAGCTAAAATTCTCGTAAGAATCTGTGTCTAAGTGATAATATCTAAAGTGGGGTAGGTTTTTGTTTTAAATTAAAATATAGTGGCTCATTGTGGAAGTAAATTAATTTCCTGTAGATTTTAATTTCTTTTAGTTTATGTTTACAAGCTTTTATTCCTTTTTGTTCTCAGCAAACCCTTTCATTTGATACCCATCATATATCATGGCCCTGCTTATGAAATAACTAGTCAGCCATCTTGGGCAGCCCGCCATATTGGATGTAGAATGACGTCACTTAGCTAACCATGCATTGTCATCCAAACTAATCGTGTATGCAAAATTACAATTCAATCGATTGAGGATATCTGCTTTAAAATTCAGTTGCAAGATTTGACCTGAACATACATACAGACATACATACATACAAACATACATACATACATACAAACATTGCAAGTTAAATTAAAGCTTTTAAAATAACCTAATATATAGTTATTTTATTTGTTAGTTAATAGATTGTTAGCGCTACAAGGATAAGTTATTATCAATTTCCGAGTTTACTTGATAAAACCTTGCAGATATTAAGTTTATATTAATAAATATTACGCTATTTTCCAAATTAGTAACCAAGCGAAGTCAAGGATATATTTTTATGAGCTCTTTTCATATATTTTTTACTTTCTCATATAAAGAGAAAGTATTGTGATGGCGTGAAAATTCGATTTTAAGATTTTGATGGATTTAAACGTTTTGAGGTCCATTGAGTCCAAAAAAGTGGTTTTTAAAAAATGTCTGTCTGTCGTCTGTCGTCCGTTCAGACGCCTGGAGCCTAAACTACTCGGCCGATTTTGACGAAATTTGGCATACATGTTTAGTAAAATCATACCCCGAGGCGAATCGAGAAAAGAATTTTAACTCCAAATTTGAGGGCGTTACCCCCCAAAATCTCTGAAAAAACATGAAAAAAAATTATTTCTCGAAAACGGTTTTCTCTTATTACAATTTACATCTTCAGATCTCCATTTTGAGACACAGCTGTATACAGGTTGATTTTGGGAATCTTGGGCGTATGTATCTGTAGTAGGTTACCTGGGCTTCAATGTTGCGTATCTGGTTTTTCAAAAGAGTATGAAATTAAAAAGAATACATAAATAATGCTATTTATATCAATATATAGGAAACACTTTAATTATGTGTGTATTATTATGTTTGTTAGTTTTTGCATTTCTATACATGATGCCCCATATAGGGGAATCCAACCATTAAATGTACATATATGAGAAAGTTTGTCTGAGTTGTCTCGGACCGATTTTTTTCTATAGTATAGCTACATTCAAAATAAAGTAAGTTTTAAATTAAATTTTCCTTTTCTGTATTTCTCGTGCCTTTTATAACGTACAGTTTCTAAATACTTTGTAAAAGCGTTTACTGGAAGTTTTGGCGTTCTGTGAAGGTTCGTTCCCTTGCTTGAAACATGTGGAAGCTATAGACTGTAGCTTCGTGTGTCATATTCCCTGAAACGTTATGAATATTACATTCTCGGGAGTCTGTTAGANTACGGAGGGTTGTTTTTCGTATTTTCACTTTAGCATTACTCTCATCATACGTATGAATGTATAGAAGGGATGCAGGTGTCGGTTAGTGTCGAGCCCGCTACGGCGCGCTGCTTTTTATTCAGGTTATAGTTGTAATACGTGGGGTAGATAAGAGAAGCGAGGGGTTTTATACAGTAGTGGAAGAGTAGTAGAAAAATGTGAGTTCTGGAACGAGGCTGGTTTCCTCTCTGGCCGTTTCATCTAGCTGCCGTCAGTTGAGGCTTACGGCCGCTAGATGGCTCCCGTATCCAATTACAAAGTCCGACTGCTCACCTGAGACCCTGAGTTGCTTTCAAACGCACCTGTACCCCTCCACCCTAACTTACCTCCCCACCCAAACCATCACTCAATAATTCTTTACCTCTCGACTTATTCCTATATACTTCGTGAAAACCATGTCACTCTGACGTTATAAATGGCGTTCTGTGAAGGTTCGTTCCCTTGCTTGAAGCATGTGGAAGCTATAGACTGTAGCTTCGTGTGTCATATTCCCTGAAACGTTATGAATATTACATTCTCGGGAGTCTGTTAGACCCCCCCCCCCCGGGAGTGTCTTGTTTCTTCTAATTAGACTTTTCTAAGTTCAATATCTCCCGGGGGGGGGGACCCTTTTAAATTTTCCTCCCCCCCCCCTGGTGACGCTACCCGCTGTAGCAAGGGTTACAAGGAATTAGCGTATTAACCCTTCGCTTTAAGTTTGCTTCCCCGAAGTTAGCATTTAGAGAAAAGTTGTTAATTTTGTCGAATTTTCGCTTCATATATTCACTTCCCCCCACTCCAACACCCTTTTCCCCCACTTTCATTATGAATTCCTTTTTGAGTCGGTTTTGCTGAACGTTTTCAGAAAGAAAAAGAAATCCTCCGATTGCTTTCTCCTTCTTGTTTTTAACGCAATTATTCCCCCCCCCCTCCTTTAAATATTAAACATTGACAAGTTCCCTTGTCAGATTATGTTTCACTCAATTCTACTTTGGATCAATATACTTTCGGCTAAATCTTGTAAAATGCTTAATTTTACAGAACTGGATACACATAAAACTGTAATTTAATAAAATAATTATTGTGTTTTTATTATGATGTCTGCATTTTAATAACAGCATTATCCAACATTGCAATCAATCAGTTGTATTTGCCAATATAATTGTTCTTCAAAATAAGAACTTTTTATTTGTAATTAATACTTACATATTATACCTCAAAAATACATTGGATTTAGTTGTGTTTGGAACAAGAAAAATACTTGATTCCATATTTTGATATAGTTTAACTTTTAAAGAAGATGGCTGAAAATAATCTGACGTTTAAACGTATTCAAAAAGAGTGAAAATTGTTTTTAAAAATTGAATAGAATTTTAATAGCAACAGCATTAACATTAACTGCATAATATTAAAAGCAACAGCATTAACAGCATGATATTAATAGCAACAGCATTAACATTAACAGCATAATATTAAAAGCAACAGCATTAACAGCATGATATTAATAGCAACAGCATTAACATTAACAGCATGATATTAATAGCAACAGCATTAACATTAACAGCATAATATTAATAGCAACAGCATTAACATTAACAGCATAATATTAAAAGCAACAGCATTAACAGTATGATATTAATAGCAACAGCATTAACATTAACAGCATGATATTAATAGCAACAGCATTAACATTAACAGCATAATATTAAAAGCAACAGCATTAACAGCATGATATTAATAGCAACAGCATTAACATTAACAGCATGATATTAATAGCAACAGCATTAACATTAACAGCATAATATTAAAAGCAACAGCATTAACAGCATGATATTAATAGCAACAATATTAACATTAACAGCATAATATTAATAGTAACAGCATTAACATTAACAACATAATATTAATAGAAATAGCATTAAGAGTAACAGCATCAAGAACATAAACAGCATTAAGAACATTAATTTATTAAGCTTTATAGTTGATGAGAAAGTACAGGAATTAATACTGCTGTGTAATGTTAGATCGGTATTAGATTTGCTGTAGAGATCTACTTACTAGTATGTTTATTGGAGTCTGTAATCTCTTATATGTAGTAGAGCTTATGAGAATCCCTTCCCGAACAGTATCTCTCTAAAGCTTAACTGCGTCCACATATTTTCCTCCATTCCGTTTTATCTCTTTTAAACTAAAAAGGTTAAAAATGTTTCTAGTTGCTTGGAGAAAAACAATAAACGTCTTTTTAAATGGTTCTCCATTCACTTTGACCGTGTTTAAACCCGCTCGTTTCCTCCGAGTATTATTGCTCCGGTTGTTTCCCGCCTCTGCAATCCTCAACGGTTGAAATCTTAAGGGTAATGCAGTCAGTCCGGATTTTAATTAGGTTTAAAGGGGGGGGGGGATGGGAATAGCTTCGAAGCAATCGCTGCGAAAAGTAAAGCCGTGTTCTAGAATGTTATTACTTCGGTGTGCACCTGAGCGAACCGTAGGCACCATCTGGACAAGGCTAGCAAAGTGGGAATGAATCCTCGGAGAGGGGGAAACTGTTGGAGAGTTGTTGCTGCATTTACTAAAATTACGGAGGGTTGTTTTTCGTATTTTCACTTTAGCATTACTCTCATCATACGTATGAATGTATAGAAGGGATGCAGGTGTCGGTTAGTGTCGAGCCCGCTACGGCGCGCTGCTTTTTATTCAGGTTATAGTTGTAATACGTGGGGTAGATAAGAGAAGCGAGGGGTTTTATACAGTAGTGGAAGAGTAGTAGAAAAATGTGAGTTCTGGAACGAGGCTGGTTTCCTCTCTGGCCGTTTCATCTAGCTGCCGTCAGTTGAGGCTTACGGCCGCTAGATGGCTCCCGTATCCAATTACAAAGTCCGACTGCTCACCTGAGACCCTGAGTTGCTTTCAAACGCACCTGTACCCCTCCACCCTAACTTACCTCCCCACCCAAACCATCACTCAATAATTCTTTACCTCTCGACTTATTCCTATATACTTCGTGAAAACCATGTCACTCTGACGTTATAAAAAAAAATATATATACGTATAAAAATGATCCACTCTCTCTATAACGTAATCTAATATCAAAAATTCTTTTAACATTAAATATAATGAAGAAAAGTTGATACAAACTTTAATCTCAAGCTATTAAGTGTATTTAGTGTAAGATGAATTAAGACCTTATTTTATATTATACTTATACACCTGCATTAACAGCCAAAGCCCTTACTTACTCGTCACTTTCCTTGTATAATACAGTGCTAAATTTAATCAGGGTTGATGTTTTTAACCGCTTACTGTGTTCAAAATAGCTTGGAACGGGTCCATCCAATTCCAATGCATTAAAAAATTCCCGTTTGATTGCTATAAATATTTCATTTATTTTGTACATGCCAAATTTCAAAGTGATCGGACGAAAGGTGTAGCCGTGAGAGCATGCGACGGACGGGTGGACAGACAGACACACGCGCGAAAATATAAGGGTCCTTGGCTTTGGCCTACGGACCCTAAAAACTGTGTCAGATCTCAGAACTCAGTGTGTTTAAGTATTTTAATGATTTCGTATTCTTTCATCAATAAATTGACACATGATCGAAGATGATTTGTTTTGTTTTTAAGTTTCATTTTTAAACGAACAATGAGCCTTTCGAAACGTCGTGATCACGTATATTTATTTTCATATACATGTATTACTTTTGTATCTATACTGTTCCTATAGAAAAATAAGTACCTTGCACTGCATATTATTATTATATATTTTCTAATGAGTTATGACATCAGTCAGTGTATAATGATGTTTTGTGTTTCCTCCTGTGGTACCTTTTACTATTATTATTAGTCGGTTAATGTTATCGCTTTGTCTGGTCCCACAGTCATTGTATACTGCATTAAAAATATTACAAAACAGTGTAGAACATCACTTACTGAACTATTCAAGAGCTTTTCAACGTTATACATCAAGATATGTTCCATTTGCACTCCTCTACCCCGGGATTTAGACCGGGCGATTTGTAACCTAATAAACCGAAAACAAAATATTAAAAAGAAATTACATTTAACCTACAGCAAAAATACAAATAGTTGCCAAGGTACATATACCAATTTTTTTTTTTTTTTTACATCAACAAATGACCCAGCTTTGATGTACATAGCAAGGCTTTTCAAATGATAAAATAAAATAATAAANATAAATAAATAAAATTATATATACCTACCTAGAGATTAGACCACAAAATAGACCACCAAAAGTATGACAAGAATTTACCTGGCTCTGTATCTTCGAATTGAAACAATTATCAAAAAATTGTCTAATTTGTAATTATTCTTAAAAATAGTCCAAGATAATAACCTCCTTAATTTTTGTCGCATGTTTAGTATACACCCTGTATATATATATGTTTTATCTCAGGAAAAAAAAAAAGAACAAGCAGCTTAAAATGTAGAAAGATAAAAAGAGAGGCAGAAGAGAAAAAAACTAAACAAGAAAATCTTCTGCAACAATTACCATTTGGTGGATTTAAATTATGAAAAGTGGTTTGGAGAAAAAAAGTAAAAACTTTTGTGCTAAAAAAGAGAGCCCCTTAAAAAAAAGGAAAACAATGCCTACAAGTTTTTGCGCCCCCCCTCCTCCTGTTTCCCCCCTCCACTCGTTTTTATCTTCTTAAAAATAGAACCTGAGAGGCTCCTAAAATCTACAAGAGGGAAAACAGGTTTAAAAAAATAAAATTAAAATGAAGGATTTTCTTTTATATATTAGGAAAGCGGGGGAATGTTTTATGTGGAAAAGAGCTTTGAGGCAACGAAACAAACAAATTTAAGGCTCTAAACTGTACGTAGGGGAGGGGTGGGTGGTGGGGGGACAGTTGAGGGGCAGATTAGCCCCCAATGAATTATTTATTTTTTAAACTGGTTGGCAATTTTATTTATTTATTTAATAATTGTTTACTTAATATAATTTTTAATAAAAAATAATATCTCACACATACGCAAACGTATATATTATGTATATAGGTATGTGAATGTGTGCGTTTGTATTTATTGTTAGTTTCTTAGTATTAAACATGTTTAATAATACTTTTTTTTTACACCCAATCACTTCTTTTAATATTTATTTATTGGTTTAAATTAAAAATTATATTTTATGCTATAAATTTACCGGCATGTGTGCAAAATGGTATTTTTCTATGGGAGTAATAAATAAATTCAACACATTTATCAATTTATTATATTGGTATATATGGTATAAATTTCGAACAAAATGTGCTGGGTTTAGAACTTAATTGCTTATAAATTATTATTAATTACTCGGTGTGTTTTTTTGAAACAACTCAGTCTGCGAGGGTGAAATAAATGAAACAACCTTTTCTGATTTTTGCCAAAGTGCAATAAAAACTTAATTTCTATCTGTCATCAATTTGATTATTTACCTGTGAATATAAATTAACTAAATAAGTAGGTGGTTCCTTTTAGGTATAATTTCTTGATTAGTTGGGTCTTTTAAGGAAATATAAACGCCTTACTTTTGCGATATTTGGATCCCTCCTTGGATCATTCTCAAGCAGATTGACTAGCTGAGTACATTGTCATGGTTATTGTTGAATATAAAGGTTCTTACTGCTACGGCTCATTGAATCTTATTGATTCTCGTCAACTTACCTGAAATCATGTACTTAATCAATTGTTAATTGCACAATTAGTTACAAATTCCAGAACATTCAGTTTTAATTGTAATTATAAATATACTTATATCCCCTAACAACACATTACAACTTACAACTTGGGAATATTTAGAATTTTGATAAATTATCAAATCTGAAAGTAATGATATCTGTCTTCATTCTTCTTTAATTCATCACTACTCTTATATTATTGAAATTGTTTAATATTTACAATATTTTTTTTTAATTTACTATTCAATCACGTATATATTTAATCACGTGATAGGAGTACCTTCAGTGGATGGCCTCTCCTTATCAGTGACTCTGTGTATTTTCATAGTTGCTTATATAATGACAAAAGTCACTTAATACAGTTAATATTTATAGTTGTGACTAAATAAATAATTTAAAAAAAAAAACAACAGAGAATTCTAAGTTTGTAGGTATGCTACAATTTGCATAAACTTAAAAATGTTAATCGGATAATCAGGTTACATAAATTGTACAGTAGAAATTTTACTCTTACTTTGTTAACACTCAACACTGAAGATGATATTATGTGTTGAAACGCGTTTGTGTGTTTTAATATATATAATTGTGGTGACAATATTCTTGTGTTACTTTCTACTAACCTCTCCAATCATAATAATAAAGCGGAATCACTAGATCTTAGTCAGCCAATCATTACATAAATTGTATTCAATTTCATTTCATGTTTTTTTTTTTGTTTTTTGCTTCCGAGCTCACCGAAGGTAACGGAAGCATTGTGTTCACTTTTGAGAACGAAAAAGTTTTATGTGTCCGATTTTAAAAATTCCAAGACAGAAATGCGTTTCAGATATCAGGGAACATCTTTGGTTCCGTGTCTGTCTGTCTGTCTGTCGGTCTGTGTGTCCGCGAATCATGAACGTGCGACAATAACTTGAGTAATCCTTGACCGATTTTGATGAAATTTGGTAGACATGTTCATTTTACCAATGCTCAGGACGAGTTCGTTGGACAACGTTATCCATTCAAGTGTTCATGCGCAACGCTCGCGTAAACGTGAACTTCAAATTTAAAATTGGAATTTTAGGTCGGGAAAAAAATCAAACTTCATCTATTCGATGAGACAAACATTTTTTTTTCAAATACAATTTTTTAGTAACTCCAACAGCGACACCCTTATGAAGTGGTAAAGATCGCTAAAAACTGTTAATAGTTTTTAAACATTAAACATAACATAAAAGTAATACAACGTCAATGTTAACATAACAATAAATTACATGATGGGATGCGAGGAAGCTATGTGCCACACTAATTGACAGTCTATTTTTAATTGTGGAGAATTTTCCTCTTTTCTTTCTTTATCCTACACCCTGCCGGTTTGAAGCCGATTCAGCTATACGGCGACGAATATACGGAGGCTCTACGGAACGGAGTCCAATATAATTTAGATTTATACGAATATTCAGTTTCATCGGTGTTGTTGATTATATCTGCCACGGCAGTGCATATTGTTAGGTGTTCGCCATCACCATCTGTTTCACTTACTCCGCATAATGTGCAAAGGTAAATGTTTCATCAAATGTGGAGAAAATACAGGANAAGAAATATCACACTTAAGTTTTTATAAGGGGAGTAACAGTCTAAAGAAGAACATTCCTTACACCTTCTTTAGATTTTTACTCCCCTCTGTTGTTTTTATAAAGGGAGTAACCATCTAAAGAAGTGCCCGTGTAAGTATTGAAGATAAATGTATGAATATCAATTTCAAAAAGTACTCCAGAATTCGGCATTTATCAGAAACATAAAAAAGATGACTATCATCATCTTTTAAGTAATATTTTTTGTTATTAAATTAAATCAAGTTATAATTATTACTAACAATGGGAAATAGACAGAGAAAAATAAGACTCCAGCACCGGGACTCGAACCACAGGCCTCCATAGTATAATTTAAAATTTCAACTTTCCGTAGCATGAATACTACCAAAAACTTAAAAAATGAATTTTTAATTGCTTTGTTAATCTTATTAAACTATTACACTATACAAAGGTTCATAGTTTGAAGAATTTGTATTATTAGATATTCTCGTGAATATAGTAAATAACTTTGAAAATCATTGTTTTTCAAGTATAGTTCTTAAATAAATCACCCACAATAAGAATTAAGTTATTTCGTCTATTCAAAACTATAATATGATTAGATGATAAGCGCATTAAGTTCTTTAACATGAGTAATTCTCTATTAAATCAAACAATTAGTGCTGAACATCATCTCCCAGTTATAAGTGGCTCGTGGAAATTCAATTAAAGAGTTAAGTTGTGTGCTTAGGACAAGTCTAGGAAGATTCTAGATATTTCCCGCAATATCGCTTAGGTTTTCCTAGAAAATCTATTTATCTAAGTGGGAACCATTCAAGAATCTAAGCAATATTTATTAAAGTGGTCGTCTGTTTAGGTTATATTTTTAGAATAAAACGTTAATCTTCGTCGAGCTCACCTGGTTGTTTTGGCTTTGACTCCGCGTCCTAGTGTGTGTCTGAGTTTAGCCAGTGTGTTGTCAGTTATTTATAACCGGGTAGAGTAGCGCCAGGCTGGCCCCCTGTTAGTTGTGAAACGAAACACCAGAGGGAGATACTGGGGGTTCCGCTTATGTTTCCATCGATGTCTCATCCTCAAACGCGAATATTGATACTTAGCCAACTAGGTCTCCTCTCAAAACACACGTTTTCTTGTCTTGTCCGTCTTATTTCTAGGTTTTTTGTTTTCTATTTTGATTTTTTTTATCTTTATTTTATTAGCAAGTTTGTTGTAATTTTAAAAAAAGTATAAAAAGAATAAGGAATTGGATTGTTTCCTTTGAACTTTTTATAAATAAAAAATAATTAAAAGAAACTGTTTAGGTTAAAATAATAATAAGAATACCCATTTATTGCAATAAATAAAATTACGTATATAATACAAAATATATTTCAAATCGGGTTATAGCCGTTGTTCCCTCATGTTCCTTCATAAGTTTTATTATTTATTTTTTAAACTGGTTGGCAATTTTATTTATTTATTTAATNATATAGCGTAGAGTAGGAGTCAAATTCTATCAAATAGTTTTTTTTATGGTCTTTACTATTAAAAGTAATTGTTTCTTTAATATTATTATTTTATTTTATTTTTTTAATAATAATTTCACTTGTTATATTAGTTATTATCACCGTAATTTATATGCATTTATATGATATGTTTTAAGCTATGCTTTATGTGATTTTTTTCGGAATATTTTTTGAAAAGTGTAGGTGCTAATTGTGTCTAGTGCTGTTTGTAGTTGTTCCAGATTTCTGTGTTGAGAGTAAGTGTTGCGTGTACGTCTATAAATTACTTTGTTAATCTTATTAAACTATTACACTATACAAAGGTTCATAGTTTGAAGAATTTGTATTATTAGATATTCTCGTGAATATAGTAAATAACTTTGAAAATCATTGTTTTTCAAGTATAGTTCTTAAATAAATCACCCACAATAAGAATTAAGTTATTTCGTCTATTCAAAACTATAATATGATTAGATGATAAGCGCATTAAGTTCTTTAACATGAGTAATTCTCTATTAAATCAAACAATTAGTGCTAAAAATCATCGGACAATACTAAGTGGCTCGTGGAAATTCAATTAAAGAGTTAAGTTGTGTGCTTAGGACAAGTCTAGGAAGATTCTAGATATTTCCCGCAATATCGCTTAGGTTTTCCTAGAAAATCTATTTATCTAAGCGGGGACCATACAAGAATCTAAGCAATATTTATTAAAGTGATCGTCTATTTAGGTTGTATTTTTAGAATAAAACGTGAATCTTCGTCGAGCAACCTATTCAATCAGATTATAGTTTTTTTTTGGGATTTTGTGGAGACTTACTCATAGTACCTTTTGTTTGAGAGAAGAACTTCCTTTCCATTCTTTGAGTGAAGAACATCCGACCTATGTGCGAGAAGGATTCCCTTGGACTTCTTTGTGAGTAGAACTCCCTTGATCTTCTTTGAGAGAAGAATTCCCTTTTACTTCTTTGTAAGAAGAACTCCCTTGGACTTCTTTGTGAGTAGAACTCCCTTGGACTTCTTTGTGATTAGGGCTCCCTTGAACTTCTTTTTGAGTAGAATTCCCTTGGACTTCTTTGTGAGAAGAACTCCCTTGGACTTCTTTGAGAGACGAAATCCCTTGAACTTCTATGATAGAACAACTCCCTTGGACTTCTTTGTGAGTAGAACTCCCTTGGACTTCTTTGTGAGAAGAACTCCCTTGGACTTCTTTGAAAGAATAACACCCTTGGACTTCTTTGAGAGAAGAAATCCCTTGGACTTGGAATTTTAGAAGAAAAAATTAACCAGAGAGTTCTTTCTACTGCATCGTTTTGAAGTGTGCGATGATCGAAGTAGCAAGGAGTGTTCGTCTAAGATTGATACCAGAAATCAAGTCAAATTGAAGAACTATGGGAGCCTGCAATAAATAATGATGTTACACAATACATATAGATATAAAACAACATGATGCCATTTTAAACCTAAGCCCACTTAAATTAGGAAACATTTCGTAGGCCAAAATATTTTGCTTCCTAGATTTTCATTAATATTATTTTTATTATTTTTTTTTTTTAATTCGTGAAAATTTGATTTTTCTGTTTAAATAATGTTAACGAGTTTCTAGATTTTTACCGTAATTGTATATTTGAATGCATACACTTAATCACTAAGCTCCGCCGGTAAAGAATAGTTAAAATAAAGATCAAAAGAAAGTACAAAAATAAAATTTAAAAAGCCAACAAATCTTTTTCGAAATATCATAACTTATATATGAGACCCACATCCGATTATATTAGTGACGAGGCCCAGTTCTGATGGATGCGAAACTATTATAAATTGTCTGTTGTTACGTCAGTTTTGAATCTAGGTTTTTATTGGCCTGCTTACAGAGTTGAGTTTAAATACAGAATTATCTTTTTCTTTTGAAGTTTCTACTGTTTTTAAATATTGCAATAATTGAAAATAGAACACTAAAACAATAGAAATTAAAGGAGGAATTGATGCCCAGTGTATCTGTTATGTATCTAAAATGGTTGTTTCTTCTATATTTTTATTTTCTTTTCTAGACCTATCTGAATCTCTCAGCGAGATGAACGTATTTAACAGGTCTATTTCTAGACACAGTGCTAGACTATTTCTAGACTCGTCTACACTGTGTAATATAAACATTTAAAGAGAAATCTGTGTTGTACACATCACACTAGTACAGCTTGAAGAGACCACTCATCTCGCTAACTAGACAAGCTTATAACTTGACGTTCCCTTCCTTCTATTCAACATGAGTCAACTTGTATTAATGTTATTTATGAATTTGTCTTATTTCTCGGCAATTATATTGGAATCGGAGGATATTGCCGGTTTGAAAAGTTTGTTTTATAACTAACTAGTAGCCCAAACCATGTGTTTATAAAACTAAAGTTTGTTATGAATATGCGCGCGAAACATGTCAACGCAAATCTGTAACTATAGTTGTAAAACTACAACCATTGTTGATATATTTTTATATATTATAGTTGTTGATATATCGTACTACAACCATAAAAGTAGTGTTAATATCCGTCAGGTTATGTTGTTATGTCAAAAATTAAATGGACATCCAAACACTATGCCGCCATTGTTGTTCATACTTTCGCTTTTGGACTGCCAAAATAACTTTTATTGCACTTATCACTTGGCAAGAGAGAAAGATGTTTTCGCTAAATATATTTTATTTCATTTCTATTTCGACTGTATTATTGTGTTGTTTTTTTGTTTTAAATTAAACTTTTTTCATAAAATACGTTTTTAGGGTTTCGAGGTCGTCCTAGAAACCCTTATTATGCTTTTGATAGTTCGTCCGTCCGTTGCATCTTGGTTAATATCTCCTGACCTATTACAGTTTGAGATTTAAAAATTGGTATAAAGTACAAACTTTTTTGCAAAGAAAGGAAAAATTTAGCTAAAATATCAGCGAGCCAAAGATGAACTGATTTTACGGAAATTTTTTTTTTTTTTTTTTTTGTGAGGTATCATTTTAAATTTATTTATAAGTAGATCACTAGTATATATACGCTTTTTCAAAATAGGGGCCATTTTACCCTAAAAAATAATCAAAAAAGAGCCAACCTAAAATGTTAAAAGAAAATATGTGCTTTTTAATAATCCATTAGGACTGAAATTAAAAATTTGAAAAAAAACTACATAAATATACACCTCTGTAGTCCAATGTTATTTCCGGGAGTTCATTTAAAAAAATAATTTTGGAAAATGTAAAAATACAAAAACAAAAATGTTTATTTTATAAAACATTTTTAAGAAGGGTATCATTTTAAAGTCAATGGAAAGTACTTCACAAATATATATTGAGTTATTAAAATGGATGCCATTTTACCCCCAAAATTACCAAAAAAAAGTGCCTACCTAAAATACTAAAGGAAAATGCGCCTTTTGCTTCTCTAAATTGCAATATTTTAGTAATAAAAAATCACAGGGAAGTACTTGCCCCAAGTACTTTTTAGGGTTTTGTAGATGAGTAAGCATACCCATTATGTAATTATGATTTCTGGTCTTCGATCTCAAGAGTCCGGGTTCGATTCCCCGGGGGGTCACAATGTTTTTTATCAGTAATAAACCAATAAGGAATGCAAACTTTAAAAAAGCAAATATATATTTGTGTCCTACTCTTCAGCAGCTTTCATTTGATACCCAACTCAAAATTTTTGAAAAATAAAATTTTGGGCACACTCCTAATTTTTGCGCACAAAATTGACAATTTTAAAAATCTTTAAATGAACTCCGGGAAATATCATCGCCCTAATATAAGGTATTAGCATGAATTATTTCGAAATTTTAGCACCAGCCGATNTTATTACCTCATAACTAGAGAGCGATTTCTATTAATAATAAAAATCAATTAAAAAAACTAAACTAACTCACGGTTCTGGATAAATATTAATACATATATAGTCACAATTATAAAGAAGCAAATATAAAAAAAAACTTCAAAATTACAAAAAGAACACAGTGTGGGGAACACATTCTTTTCTTTAAATAAGTTGGTGGGGCTTAGCCCCACCTGCCTTCAATGGAGCGCCACCAATGGCGCACACCCATACATTTAGTATAATTTACTACAATATTCGATTTTGTTTTCATTTATTATATGGTTTTCGAATAATTCCTAATTAAGTATTGTCCATTCATTTGTGTAAATAATATAATAGAAAATATGTATCGCGTTGCTCTATCATGGTAGGATTAGTAGCAGAGCAAAATACATTTTATAAATAGGTGTGTTATAAAAAAATAAATGAATAAATTTAGTGAGGTCAGTTATAAGTTATGTTATTACTTACAACAGTAAATAAATATTAAAGAAAAGACCACATTCCTCACTTGTACTAGATATATTAGACCTACTAAGTGAAACTTACTTGGACAGGGGGAGACTTGGCTAAAGCTATGATCTCACGACTGTTTATGCGTGACGGCTTATATTATTATTTTACATATTTATTTATTTGTTGTGATTTTACTTCAATTATATTTATAGAATTTTATTAATAGGAGGTTTAAAATTTGTTGTTAGTATAATATCTTGGCTGGTCTTTTTTTCTGAGTTTATATATTGATTCTTTATATATCTTCACTACATTTTATTCCTATCTGCTTTAATGTTGTTATGGAACAATATTATTAGAAACTTTGGTTTTCTGTTAATGTAATTTATTAGTCGTAATTTAGTTGTCGGTTTAGTACAGGTTTGTGTTTTGAAGTCTTGTCGCGTTACCCCAGGTGAAACCTGATTCTTTGTAAAGTCATTAATAAAGTGCACAAGGCCCTTGTCGGCTAATTTTCCCGTCCGTTGCTAAGTGAAGTGTGGTTTTAGAGTGCCTTCACCTCCTAGAGCTCGCTTTAGAGTGCCTTCACCTCCTAGAGCTCGCTTTAGAGTGCTACCCCTCGGGCACTCACTTTCTTCTTAAAACACTTGTCACAAGTAGCAGGTTTTTTTCTTTAAACCAAAGGAGAAGGGAAATTATGTTTTCCGTCGTTTTCTTTACACTTGTTTGTTTTTTTTTGAGGTTTACCTACTTGGCAACTTCCCTTTTATATATCAATTAATTATTTTTTTTACTTCTCAACAAGTTGCTTTTATAACAAAAACTAACTAGTTGACTGACTTCTTTGAGTTAAAACTTTGGTAATTTTTCAGATTAACACCTTCTTATGAAATTGTTTGTTTACGCTCATTTCAATACAGCGTGAGATACGAAGAGAATTACTTTGTTGCCTCAGATAAACATATTTATAACATAATAATGTCTATAACTAAATTATTCGACACTGTAGGTCAATCGGTTACTTTTCACTTTGTTAAAAAACAAACGATTTTAAACCTCAATCGTTATAACACTCCTCGCAATTTAGGTAAAACATTGTTATTTACGTATTTTAAATGACGTGAATTTATAACTAACAAATTTTTATTTACGAATGTTAATTATTAACGTATGACGTAAATATATAACTAAAATGATGATATATAACTAAGAAGTTTATTGAAATACAAATGTGTATGTTTTTTATGTAATAGAATTTTCTTGTTGATTTAATTTAAGACGTGTTTAATTTTATTTTAGTGTGCACACTTAAAAGAGCGTTATAAAACATTAAGATAAGGCTCATTGTCGAGCCATTTCATTACGAGCAGACGTTTAATAAAATGTAATTTAGCCTAATGATAAGATAAGGGCGATGCCTGGCAATTAAACCTCTTATAATTATAGCTTTGTTCAAGTGAGGATCCCTCGCTTCTTTTTTTACGACCAAAGGTAAACAAATGTTATTGTTAGAAGGACACATAATTGTCTACATTTTCTTATTTAAAGATCTTTTATTTTTTTAATTATTGAAATGGTACTGAGAGATATTCTTACCCCTTACATTGAAGTTAAAGAGCAGACTCAATTAGTTTTGTTTTGTACATGTCTCACCTCTCTAGGATTCCAACTCACCAGATTTGTCAGCGTTTAGACCCATGTTTCAGTGTGAAACATGTCTCACCTCTCTGGGATTCCAACTCACCAGATATGTCGGTGTTTAGACCTAGGTTTCAGTGTGAAACATGTCTCACCTCTCTGGGATTCCAACTCACCAGATATGTCGGTGTTTAGACCTAGGTTTCAGTGTGAAACATGTCTCACCTCTCTGGGATTCCAACTCACCAGATATGTCGGTGTTTAGACCTAGGTTTCAGTGTGAAACATGTCTCACCTCTCTAGGATTCCAACTCACCAGATTTGTCAGTGTTTAGACCTAGGTTTCAGTGTGAAACATGTCTCACCTCTCTAGGATTCCAACTCACCAGATTTGTCAGTGTTTAGACCTAGGTTTCAGTGTGAAACATGTCTCACCTCTCTAGGATTCCAACTCACCAGATTTGTCAGTGTTTAGACCTAGGTTTCAGTGTGAAACATGTCTCACCTCTCTAGGATTCCAACTCACCAGATTTGTCAGTGTTTAGACCTAGGTTTCAGTGTGAAACATGTCTCACCTCTCTAGGATTCCAACTCACCAGATTTGTCAGTGTTTAGACCTAGGTTTCAGTGTGAAACATGTCTCACCTCTCTAGGATTCCATCTCACCAGATTTGTCAGTGTTTAGACCTAGGTTTCAGTGTGAAACATGTCTCACCTCTCTAGGATTCCATCTCACCAGATTTGTCAGTGTTTAGACCTAGGTTTCAGTGGTAAACATGTCTCACCTCCCTAGGATTCCATCTCACCAGATTTGTCAGTGTTTAGACCTAGGTTTCAGTGGTAAACATGTCTCACCTCCCTAGGATTCCATCTCACATTTGTCAGTGTTTAGACCTAGGTTTCAAGTGGGATTTGATTACGCTAACCACCCAGCCACCTGTATCAATCAGTGTTATTAAGAGGCAGTGACTAACCCAAGTTATCATACCTGTTAATTAAAGCGTTTCAATAAGAAGCAGTGACTGACATTAGTTATCGCGCCAGTATATTAACGTTTCCATAAGAGCTAAGTAAATAACAATATTAATAAAAGACTAGAAGGAATTTATTAGCAACAATAAAAATAAATACCTAATTTAATAGGAATAGGTTGCGAGTAAGGTAAAGTAAGGAATTAAAGCAAGTAAGTAATTAGATAGTAATTGTATAAGAACTCCAAAAAGGACATGTTTTTGAAACATCTTCTATGTTATAGTGATTAAAGTTTTCCACTTCTCGTGTCTTTTGTGGACATTGTTTGTTGAAAATGTATACCGGATAACTAAGCTACATGTCTGAAATTGATTTTTTCTACTTCCGTGTTTTCACTTATAATAATGTGTGTTTTCGTTTAAGCTTTAGTGCTTTTCGCTTGTAGGTGTTTGTATGGGCATATGTGTACTTACTCTTAAGTAATAAACATTTGCACATTTTGTATATAATCCTACTTGGAATAAAAAGACGGCTGTATGGTATGTAGATCTAGGTATGTAGTCGTTTTAATACCATTTTGTGCTTTTTTAATCCTTCTCTCACACTCTCAGATATTTTTTTTTGTAATGTAAAGTAAGGACATTACTTTTGATTGCTTTTATATGTGTAAGTTTCTTTCTCTTAGTTATGTGTAATACAGCGAGTTGGCTATTAAACAGTGGGTTCTAGTCGACTACATTTATATTTAAATATTCAAATAGTTATTTTATAACTAAGAGCCCATAAAAATGAATGCTTAAAAGCATGCTTTAAGAAGGAAACGTATTGTTGTTGTTGGGGAAAAAAATATATTATAATATCTTCACGGAAGGCTTTGCTTTTGATACTTTAAAAGGATTTTTGAAGGGGTATTGTGTACGTTATGTACAAAAGGGACACTGTGTAAGGGAAGTATTAAAGACACATGGTGCAAGGATTGGAGGCGAGTATTAGTGGAAGGGTACATTATGTTGGAGATACAATGGCTTGCAAGGGAGACGCGGTGTGCCCCAGGGAGCAACACGCTGCCCCACTCTACTCTACCTGTTCACTTTATTAACGCAATACGGCGCGCCTCTACCGGCCTACCGCCTTACTAAACCATTGTCTCCTGTTAGGAAAATTTAATTAACGGCCTCTAGGAGAGTTCTATTTCTAGACGAGGGCCATACGAAATGAAACACCACGACGGATTATAGCTGGAGGCATCGAACTCATTAAACTTAGAGACGTAGTACGAACTCTAAGTAAAGGCCAAAGAATGGATTCAAAAACAATTAGTTTTCAAGTTATATTTTGCTAAGTAACTGTAATCTTTTTATTTTGACAGCTTAACACTATCCTACAAAAAGTTTAAGCTAATTGGTTATTAATTTCATTAGAAACGCAAATCTTAAACTGATAGTAACTAATGCAGCTACCAACACTTTAATTGCTACTACTACTTAATTCTTATACTATTTTGTTTTAATTAAAATAAATAGTTCAAAGTAGCTCACTTTCTGCATAATATAATAATTTTTATTAGCTAAATTTGACGTCTCCTTTGTTAGAATAAACCAAAATTAGTGTATTAACAATCAACAGAGCCAGTGTAATATTTTATCAAATTCTCTTTACTTTGGTTAGAACTATGGAACAAAGTGTGTTTTTAAGGTTTGATACAATTGGTCCTTTGCTAGATCTTATAACTTCTTTGAGTCTTCCTCTTTTTTATAACAATTCAAAAACAGATGTCTTCAGTGTATCGAAGAATAACTTCATAGCAACAATGAAATTGTTTTATACGTGGAAAAATGTACTAAGCATTTTTTCTGCAATTTCGTATCATCTAAAACATAAATTTATAATAAATAACATCGAGAGAATAAAATAAAATTCTCTATTTTATCTCATTTATTTATAAATACTGTATTAGATATGAATGTACCTATATTATTTTGCTTTTAACTTAAATATTCGCTTTGTACAATTTCATCTGATTTTTCCCATTTTATTTATTATAATGGTATTATATATTTTTATTATGAATTTGTGTATCTAAGTAAATGTATATGGAACTGAAAGAGAAGGGTAGTCCTTTTTGAGAAAGAAGTTTAAATTTGTATATTTTTATTTTTTCAAAAGTTGAAATTAAAGTTAAAGAGAAAAAAAGATTTTTTGTGCATAAAAAAAGTCGTTAAGGATTCAGCGAGCTTGAATAAAGGAGTCGCAAGTGATTTTGAAAAGAGCCCAAATTGAGTGAGAATTGATGATAAGTTTTTTTTTCTCCTTTTTAATAAATAATCCAGTGTTTTTCTTGTAAGTTCTTTGAAAGAGGTTATCAAGGTTTCCCCCCCAAAAGGACCTGGTGAAAGATTACAGGTAGAAAGGAAAAGGGCTTCTACATAAATAATAAACTTTTCTTTTTTTTCTCGTTTTTGTTTGGGGGTTGTTGACTGTGCACAGTTCGGTAACTTTGCCTTCTTCCATTCGTTTTTTTATTTGAAGATAAAAAAAAATACAAAGAAATGAGTATTGTCAGATAATGGCAGAGTTTCACACTGGGTTCTAATGGTTAGATTCTTCATGGTCCAAATTATAACAAGGAATAACTCAGAGCAGGGTAACAACTATAAAAAAATACACAAAAAACATACTTAATTAAACTATAATAAAACTAGTTTATAAATATATGGTCCTTTGTGCCGGATTTAAAATTAAAACCAAAAAAAATTATAAATTACATACCTACGGTTATGTAATTTAATAGAATAAGTTTAATTACGATGTAGTTTTTTTTTTCACTAGGATCTGTAAAAAGGATGCATGATTTTATTGAGGTCTTTGTGAGTCTACGTATGTTCAAGTCTAAGCTTAAGTTTAAAAAGCAAATCCCCCAGTTGTTGCTTTCCTGTGAAAGAAGGAGGAAGCTTTTTTTTTCTGGAAAAAATCCGCTTTTTTCCGAGAGTTGCAAGCTTAGCTGCTTTACTGTTTGCTGCACAACTCCTTGCAGGAAGATTGTAGGCGTTTGAGCATCAGCTCCCCCTGGTTGTATTTTATGTGAAGGCAAGCCGACTCGCTTCAACACTCTGAGAAATGCACTCATGTAAAATTCCCAACTTTCCTCCTCTACAAACAGGTTTAAACAATTCCATAGATTTATGGATTGTAGGGAAGGGGGAGTGGGGGG
>KZ651148.1:646582-660962 GCA_001010745.2 Gerris buenoi | reverse complement strand
TCCGTCCGTCGCCTGCTCTCACGGCTACACCTTTCGTCCGATGACTTTTAAATTTGGCATGTATATGTATTGTACCTACCCACACATGTTAAAAATATAGCGACTTAAAAAAATATTTTTCCAAAACAATTAAGGTAAAAAAACTTGAGGGTTAAACATTTTTTTTTTTTTAACACCGTGAGGGGTATAATATGAAAGGGTACGTTGAGCTGATTACAAAAATATATCATTTTTGGTTATAAGCTTGAATAGGGCTAGCATAGGCGAGTTTGAAGTGGAAAAAGTGTCCCCCCCCCCCTCTATCTCGCTTATGTGAAGTGCAAAAATCTGAAAAAATTGCTGAACATTCTCCGACCAAAAGTAAAGATACCACTTTTTGGAAATTTCAAAAAAAATTATTTTATTGGGAAAATACGTTTTTTTTTTTAATTATGGTATTTTCAATGTATGTTTATGTTTACAGTCCGGTTTAGTGGCAATAAAATACATCATCAGAAGTTTGTTTATGTGTTTTGAGAATAGCAGACCCATAAAATATTTCAAATTAGGCTTTTTAGCATTTTAAAAAACACCATCAATAGGGTACTACTTAAACTATACAGTGTGGCCTACGGAGCCTCACTGTGTGCTGACTAGCACACTCTTGACCTGTTTATTTTAATAGCAAATACAAATGTGAATTCACTGATATTAATGCTCTATTTTTATAAAATGTTTTCTTCCAGAGTGCTTTAATTGAAAAACACAATGGTTTCTTTGAATTGGAACTATAATAAAGATTTTATTGATTAAACTATTTTTTACGAGTGTTGGCACTGGAGCCGTGCCATTAAGCTGTTGTTTTGTCATTTCCTTGCTAGAGCTAAATTTAGAAGAATTTATATTTCTCTTATTTATTTTCCTTCGACATTCTTTTCGCTAAGACGAAGTTCTAAGTTCTTAGAATTGTCACGGCCATTCGGAACGGATGAAATAGAACGGAGGAGGCGTGCGAGTCTGAAGATAAACCTTGGAGGGGGAACTCTGTGAGAGAGAGACGCAGATCCCTAAAATTACAAATTCCACAGACTCCCCCTCCACGGGTCGGAATTCGTCTACCCCCTCCCATCCTTTAAAATACAGGGCAGAAGGAATTGTGACGGCATTACCCCCTCCACAGGAGGACTCTTCCAATCCTTCCCTCTTCCGGTGAATCTAAGTAATTACAACTTGCCTAATTCACAGAAGAGGGGGGGGGGGCCTTTTAAGGTAAAACCTCTAAATAGAATGGAGCGAATTCTGTGCCCTTAAAATCCCCTCCTCACTCTTGTACCCAAATTAACTTATCCTTTTTGGAAGTCTACCCCCTCCCGCTTCAGGCTTACCTCTAAACAATGTTACGGGTTCTGTGCTTCGCCTATAAAACAACCGGCTTTGGGACCCCTCATGGTCCCCCGACCATGAGTTTCAAAACTTTTCAGTAGAGGGGGGGGGGGGGCGCTTGGAAAAGAAGCCCAACTCCGACCTCAGAGGGCAGAATAAGCCGGGGCCGTCATTTTTCATCTACTCACTAACTTTTCTCTGACAAACAGGTTCACTTATCTCTGTTGTTATTTAGATTTTTAAATTGTATCGCACACACGTATTATATAAATAATATGAGTGTTTATTGTATACTCATGGAAAATTGATGTTATATAATCACAACTGTGCGTATAATCATTTTTCTGTGCGATAGCTTTGAAAATAATGCTTTATCACAAAAACTTCGTACATCTTCTTCCAAACTAACATCTATAATAAAAATCAATTAAGTTAAATTGATTTAATAATTGGAGCATATACGATGTTCCATCTGTAGAGATTTGTGANAACCAAGTTCAAATAATTACATAAAAACATATGATTTAATTGAGTGAATTTTTAATTTTATTTAATATTATGTATATATTTGTGCTCACGGCGCTCTCCTCTTTTATTGTACTCCCTCCATGACGCATTTCCGTTAATAAATGTCAACTTGTTTTCGAGATATGATGTTATTTAGGGTATTCCCCATGTTTTCCCAGTGTTTGGGTTATTTAACTGTTTAACTGTGTCAAATTTTTGTGTTGCGTACTTTTCGAGATCGGGCGCGTTCCTGACAGACAGACAAACGCATCAACTCTTAAGGGTTTCTTCTCATTTTTATAATAACTCGAATAACTCAAGTTGAAGGAATATCTTTAGTTCTGGTCACGCACTTTAGTTTAGTTTTGGTGTTCACACACTTTGCTTTAGTTTTTTGACACACGCACTTCGGTTTAGTTTCGTAGTTCAGGCACTGGTAGAATCATGGATTGGAGGCTTGAAGGAAGTGAAATAATGGTATTCATGTGTGATCAGTTGTGCGTTATTCAGTTTACTTTATTTCTGCCCTTCACGCACTTCACTTTTGTTCTACGGGTCACACACTTTAGTTTAATTTTGGTGTTCACGAACTTCGGTTTAGTTTCGCGATTCACGAACTTTACTTTATTTCTGCAGCTCACGCACTTTACTTTAGTTTTGCGTTTCACTCTCTTTGCTTTAGCTCTGCGGTTCACCCACTTTCCTCTTGTTCTGCGATTTATGTTAGTGAACTTCACTTTAGTTTGTGATCATCTTTTATATAATCGAGTAGTGTACCAACAACGACAATAATATTATGTATATATTTGTGCTCACGGCGCTCTACTCTTTTATTGTACTCCCTCCATGACGCATTTCCGTTAATAAATGTCAACTTGTTTTCAAGATATGATATTATTTAGGGTATTCCCCATGATTTTCCTATTGTTTAGGTTGTTTAACTGTTGTGTCAGATTTTAGTGTTGCGTACTTTTCGAGATCAGGTGCGTTCACGACAGACAGACAAACGCATCTACTCTTAAGGGCCCTTAGTATTGTCTACAGCATCTAAAATTAAAAATAAAGCACAATTATATAAAAAGGCGAATAAATCTTGTTGAAGGAATATCTTTAGTTCTGCGGGTCAGGCACTTTAGTTTAGTTTTGGTGTTCACACACTTTGCTTTAGTTTTTCGACACACTCACTTCTGTTTAGTTTCGAAGTTCACGCACTGATACATGGATTGGAGGCTTGAAGGAAGTGAAATAATGGTATTATTGTGTGATCAGATTGTGCGTTAATCAGTTTACTTTATTTCTGCCGTTCACGCACTTCACTTTAGTTCTACGGGTCACGCACTTTAGTTTTGTTTTGGGGTTCACGCACTTTGGTTTAGTTTCGCGGTTCACGAACTTTACTTTATATATGCTGTTCACGCACTTTACTTTACTTTTGTGGTTCACTCTCTTTGCTTTAGCTCTGCGGTTATCAAGTAATCTTCATTTTTTACTTGTAAAGAGAAAGTATTGTGATGGATCGATAATTTAATTTGAGATTTTGATGGATTTACACGTTTTGTTAAGTCCCTTGAGTTCAAAAAAGTGGGTTTTAAAAAACTGTCTGTCATCTGTGCAGATGCTTCAAGGCTAACTTATGGGCCGATTTGGACGAAATCTGGCGTACATGTTCAGAAAAATCATACCCTCAGGCGAAATCGAGAAATGAATTTTAGCTCTAAATTTTGGGGCGCTAACCATGAAGAGTCTGAAAAAATTCTAAAAAAAATCTTGTAAACGTCCGATAAGCTGTTTCCCCAGAAAAAAATCTAGTTTTCAAAAATCTGATTTTGTTGAAAATGGAAAACAAAAAGTTTGTGGGATCTTGGACCGTGATTATTTTAGAAATTTAGTCTGTGTTGCCTCGGACCGATTATTTTGTTGCTAAAAATAATAATTTATTATCATATTCCTGTTTTGAATATTATTTAAATTTCGGATTTGTGGAAAGAGAGTAAAATTAAATGAACAGCTATACCTAGTTCAATGTACAATTTAAAATTCAATTAATTATTCTAAACTTTTATGTTTTTCAATTTAGGTTGTATATAGTGAAAATTATTTCACGGAACAATTATTATTTGCTTGGATTCATGTATACAATGTATGCGATGTTCTATTATTTTCTCAGTTCACAGTTGAAAGTAATTTATCTTGTTTTTTTTTAGTGTTTCAAAAGCAATTGTAATATTTTTTAAGAGTTATAGTTATGGAAATTTTATCTCCTTTTTTTTGAGAAAAGATAACTTCGTATTCCGTGAATTTATTAGTTTTTCCAGAAAATAAATTTATTAATTAATTTTTTAGTCTTTTTTGAAGTATGTGTAGTAATTTTATTTTGGTTGTATAACTTGACGCTACAATAGTTGTCTGGGCTTTGTCCCTTTTACCAGTAAGCTCAGGATAAATGTAACAATTTATATTCCCCAATGCAATCGTAAATTTGAAAATGTGAAGATAAAAGATGATTAATGATGTGGGTTTAATTCAAATATAGTAATTATTACACGATAATTAAGTAATTTTAATTGTTTAGGCCTCCGAGTATTTTTCTTTTTTAATTCAGTAATTGAAATAATGAATGTAAATCTATTAGACTTGTTGCTTGCTGCCTTATTTCTGCTGTTTCCTTAATTATATTTGGCAGCCATTTCTCCTGTCCAAGTTAATTAAGCATCTGCTACCTTCTGCTTCCTTGGAACTTATTTTCTTAAGAGTAAGTCCCACTTTAGTAACGAACTCGTGAACATCTTAAGGACGAACTGATCGTAACAGTTGGGCACAACGTGGACACTTCTTTAATTCTGCCCAGTATTGNGTCAAATATTTTTATTCTATAATAATGTCGAGTAGAGGGCAATTTTCTCCTTATCACATTAGAGGTGAAGGTAAGGGGTAGGTTTATAAAGCCGAGTTGATTGGTTGTAGTAGCGGTAGATAGCAGCACTGCATGATGGTTTTGGGTTGACACAAGGTGTTGTGGGATTCCATGGTTCGACTAATACGCGGCATTAAACATGCATTAGAACACAGCCGATAACACATGAATACTCCCTTCATGCCTTCCATGTTTCTATCATGTAAACCCTACACTCCATGTTTTTCCAAAATGTATTTAATGTATTATTAAACAATGTTACGAATCAGCATATTTCCAGATAATGTGTCACAGAGGGAGAGATAAATCAGTGGAAAGGATTATATTTAAAATGTTATAATATATTGTTATAAATATTTGTCTCTCTTTGAAATTAAACTAATTAAAGCGCATTTGTTTCTCTTTATTTATTATTTTATTCTATTTAAGTAAATAGATGAAAGCACGTGTTTGCCCCGCGCTTTTAACTATACGATGAACAAATATCTATTAACATCAAATTATAACTAGAGCATAATCATTATACAACTCTTAGAATTAGAGTAAATTATTCGTTATTTTAGTCAAAGACTATTTTTTTAATTTTTCCCTAATGATAATTAGTTGTGAAATTCAACCAACTTTTAGTGTAAATCTTAAAAAGTTACGAAGCAGTTAATTATTACTTATTTATTTTTAACGATGTTATAAATCTAAGTTTCGTACGTTAAGGCAAACTTGCCTCATTAAAAGTCATATTTACCACAAATTAATTAGCAATCTTTCTCTTATTGGTATTCCTTTTTAAAACATTAATAGTTTTAGTTTTTATTGATGTCAATATAAGTAATGAGCACGATTTAAATATGTAATTAATTTAATTTTTAAGTTTTAGGTAGTATTAATACTACGGAAAGTTTACATTTTAATTTAAATCAAATTATAATTATTATTAACGGGAGCCAGACAGAGAAAAATAGACTCCAGCGCCGGGATTAATTTAATTGTGACCCAAGATTTGAGAGACCAAGGGGGACGCACCAAGGGAGTAAAGTAAGTGATTGCACCCTGAGCGATGAAGTTGGTTCCTGAAGCGAAGCCGAGGAAACCATAACGTTCACTCCCGAGGTGAAGCCGAGGGAGTTAATTATCGCGAGGGTGCAAGTGATTTTTACTCCCGAGGTACGTACAACATTTTACCTCCATAAGGGAGAAAAAAAAATGTAATAAGATTTTAATTTTAAAGTATCCTATAAAACTAAAAGTAAACATTTTTATATTATTTAAAAAATAGATATATATATCATGTTAAAATTAACTGATAGATGGTAATTATTTTCATTTCAATTTTCAATGCTAAAATCAAATGGGAGAATCAGTTGGTAGCTGAGTCGTGTATTGAATGGTATTGATAACCAATGTATAATCATATGGCTTAATAGATCTACATTTAGAAATGAATCTTATGATTTCTTTTTTAACTTTTTGTTTGTTTTACTGATGAGTCACCATGACAACCGTCGTGGAGGTTATGTGTGAATATGACATTATAGATTTAGACATTAAACCATAGTTCAAAAATGAAATGTGTATTAGCACCAACATTATTTTCTTGTATATCTAGGGCAACACTGGAGGGAATCATGAGTGTTCATGATTCCCTCCTTTCTCATTACTCCCTGTTGAGCCCGACCGGGTGCAATGAGCAACTTTCCTCCCTATAAACTAGGGAGGAAAGTTCACTTTTTCTCCCTGCTGGAGGTAAATATATTTTTTTTATACATTTCTTTAGTAAATTTTAACATTTTATTATTAAAATGTTAAAATGCCTATCTGGATTTACGGATTGTTATTGTTGAACTCATACCCATGATCCCGACCAAGTGATAAATCTTTTAAAAATTTAATTCATCCAATACATAATTTTCTGTCAAGTTATCCACAGTTCTAAACGACTTAATGGCTCTTTTAACGGAAATGACGCCAATACGTTCTTTAGGATACGCAGATAAAAAATAAATTGTTGGCAAGTTCCATATTTCACTCGCAGAAGGCTTCTCCTGATTTGTAAATCAATTTGTAAAATGTAATTAATTATTGTAATTTCATTTATAGTTGTGATAAAAATAAATCCATTCTAAAAAAATAAGCTATCCTTGTTTGATAACAACAGGGTGTTATCCTGTTAAGGGAATTTATTCAGCAAGCTTTTCAGAAGAGTCTCGAGATGCCTATTTTTGTTCATTGAGCAAGACTATTCGATAACTTCGTATCTGGCTTCGTTCATTGACTAATAAGTAATTCGTAGTCTTTCACAAGTCAGTACAAATGTGCGTGATGCGTGCTCTGAACTCCGAATTAGGTTTTCGGCATCCTTAAGGACTATTAAATAAGGACTCACCACGCACTATATTATTATACGCACACACGACGAACCTACAAACACACAACAAACAAAGAATGCAACGCACACTAACAAGATACCACGCACTCTGGAGGCGAAGCTAAGCACTGACAGGTCATTTCCTGTGCCTCCCACTAGACTGTGCTGCGGTCTCTCCTTTACTAGACACTAATAACAACCTCTTAGAACCATTCTACCCTACCCACCTTCTCTCCCTTCAACCATTACGCTCGGATACGAATTGAATTCCTCAATATACAACCTACTCACTGTAATATCATTCAGAAAAATGTGACTTTCATTTATAAACGGGCTACAATGCAACTATGTAGGTGTTTATATTGCTTTATTAGCTTCTCCGTGACACATTTTTTAACCTTTTACCTTTTTTTTTAGTTTAAAATTAGCATTTAAATTTATGCAGCTGGTCGTTGGTGAGTAAGTTGATAAATGGTACTAAAGTATTTTCAAACTGGACATTTTATCAGAATAAACTCATTTATTGATTATTTTGTTTGCTTGAGAGATATTAACTTGTTATGTTTTCAACTTTATATTTGTTTTCCGTGGCCAATATTCTGTTTTGAATCTTGTTTATTTTTTTGTTTATTTTAACTAAACAATACTATTCTTTTGTTTGTTTCAGGTAAATAATGCAACCTGTTTATTAAAAAGTTGGTATAAACAGTCTGTTATTAGTGAGTACTCTTTTCGAAAAATTTCTAAATCAAGTACATATACATTTCTTTTTTAAATTTTTTAAATTTATTTTAATACACCCTCACCCACGTACACACATATTATATATACATTTAAACACACACACACATATATATATAATTATGTGTTATTGTCTTAGAGTACATGTATAATTGCCAAGTAATGCACATGTTATTTACCCTCACACTGTAGTATCACAAGACATGCAAACGAATGTCTTTAATTTTCTTCGTTAATATGACGAGGTTTCTGACATTATTACATATTTCAATAAAAAATAGCGAATTCCGTTCTCCGGAAAGACTACAATGCTTTGTAGTCTTATTTACCTTTGGTGTGCTTAGTTAGCTTAGTAGTCTTAGTTACCTTTGGTAAGCTTTTATTTAATCATATTTTTCGACTCAACATTGCTTTTAAACTATTTTGAAGTTTTTAAGTTCTAAATAGTTTGTTTTAGCTGACAAATAAAAAAAATGCCCAGATTTACATAAAGAGATTTTGATAAAAAATAAATTCGACAAAAAAAATTTAATTTCAGAAATTTAATAAGGTCGTCCTCTGATGGCTACGTGAGGTAAGAACAGATTATATGATTTAATGTGACGATGGCTAAAAGTTTCAAATAATATTATATTTTAAAATAGTCTGCCAATGANTTATTTTTTTCTCTGATAACAGTTCCATGTTTCGGATTCCAAACTAATGAGTTTGTAATTAGATGATGTCATCAACTGATCTTACAAATATCCGGTTCTCTAATCACATTAATTGTAAATTTGCAAATTTATGTAAAAAAAAAACACATCACTAATATATTAATGACTAATTTGAATTTACAATAGAGAAACATTAACAGTTTAGTCATAATATTATTTATACCCATTGTTAAATGTGAATAGTTTAACTCATTAACTCGTTAGGTTAATTACTTTAGTTGTAATCTATTGTTAGTTGGATGTTACACAGATTCCTTGATTATTTTCCATCGATGCTTTGGCCCATCTTAATTACAAGTTCAGTAAAACAAACATCTGTTTTCATCGATAATCCTGTTAAAATTGCTTCATAGTTAGATACCCTAGACTAGATAATTCATTTTTTAGTTTAGGTAGGCTTTTTACTACGGAAAGTTTAAATTTTAATTTAAATCAAATTATAATTATTATTTACACTGGGAGACAGACAGAGAAAAATAGACTCCAGCGCCGGGACTCGAACCACGGGCCTCTATATTTCCAGTATAGCGCTCTAACCAATATAGAGGCCCGTGGTTCGTGTCCCGGCGCTGAAGTGTATTTTTCTCTGCCTGTCTCCCGTTGTTAATAATAATTATAATTTGATTTAAACTACACTAGATATTCATTTATAGTTACATCAGTGAATATTTAACAGTCTTATCCGTTATAATATTGAGATCTATTACTATTTAAGGGTTAGTTATTCATATGTTATTAAACAAAAATAAAAATTTAATTATTAAATGTTAATAACCAATAAATGATTGGAAAATGTTTTGTTTTTTCACCTGACTTATTGGTTTTTAGAGTCTGAATTCTCCTGATGTATTTTACAAGCCCCCTTTGAAATATTGTTTTTTTCCCTTATTTTTTTCTCAGCCTTACTTACTTGTATGGAATAAAATGGTGGGGTGATTTTTTATTGGACGTCTACTTGGTGGAAGAAGGNATATATATTTATATTGGCATTAAACTATTTTCATATTAAAACTCGTTTTATAAGTTTGGAGTGTATTTGAAATGATAAATATGAATAATGAATAGCAATGTGCTTAGTTGTGCTCTGGCCGGAATGTATAAGATGAATTCTAGCTCGGTTGAGTAGTTTCTCCGAGTATCTTGTGCATTCTGGTGGTGATATTGGTTGCCGTCGGCTCCGGCTGTTTATCATGCAGTTGTTTATGTCAGTTGAAGTATCTGCGTCCTTTGCACTTCAATATTTCCTGAGTTCTGTGTCTGGAGTTGAGAGCAAGCCAGAATAATTCAGTGCATTGTTTGTACTCTAAGAAGCCTCTAATATCATCAATAAACCCACATTGCATTTCTTTCCTTATGATGTTTTTATCTTATTTTTTTATTTCTATTTTTAATATACTTCCTGCTATTTCCTTTTATAGTACTTTTTTTTATTTATTATACAGTTACACATTTATTATATATTCAGTAATTTAAAAATTAAAATAAATAAAAAATACATGTGTTTTCGTAGGACCCGGTAGGAATGAAGTTCCTTACGTTTTTCATTAAATATTAAATATAAACCCAAACTAAAGTATACGATGCCAGCAACTTATACATGACGTAGTTAGAAAAAGACAAAAAGATATACTACGTTTACTATTTTTACTTAGCGGAATTAAAGAAGAGGAGAAATAAAAGAACATAATTTTATTTTTTTTAAGAATTACTATGCTCGAAAGGAAAAGCAAAAACTTCACCATTGCCTGTCGTTATTTGCTAATTTTTCATTTCTGACCGTCCTCTACAAGGGGGCATATCCATGGTAAGGTTTAGATTCGCTTTTGGCCAGATCCTTTTACAGAGATTTTCTATTTTATTTATTAAAGATTTATAAAAAATACATAATAATGATATAAAAAAAGGTTATTAACATAATAATTAAATCTAATAATTATATTCATATTTAATCATAGAAACTAAGCAATATGATAACGGAAATAAGACATATTTGTTAGCATTTTTATTTGTTTTCTCAAATATCTCGAAAAAACAGAGTCAATAGTATAATGGTATCTCTTTGTAGATTCTACCGGGTAATTGTTCATACTTCTTCTTCTTCTTTTTTTTTTTTATTGTTTCTCATAAAGTATTGCGAGTCTGTGTTAAACTTCATTTTGACGTCACACTTTAATTGTTTATATCTATTTTAGAAATATCATTGAGAAATATTTAGAAGCATTTAACAAAGGCTTTATTAAGTACGGAGTGTTTACTACACTCAAGTGATTCTATAAATAACCTGCACTTGGCCTCACTTAGAACTCTGACTGAATATAGTCAAGTTTCCAAACCGTTTATTTGCGTCTTTTTCACAAAACCGTTTTCATGTGAACTTTCCCACGTATAGTTTCCTTTTAGTATTTCTTAATAATAATTATATATGTATATATATATATATATATATATATGCATATTTAGTCCCAACTTTCACTTAAGTCACTCTAATGTAATAGTTTTGTTTGTTGTATGAACTTGATCTTTAGTTTCTATTATAATGTAAATCTCACGGTCTATCTTCCGTAATAGTAGTTTTACTATGAAAATCGTCTGGAAATTAGTGTGACACATAGCTTCCTCCCGTCCTATTTCGTATAATTTTATGATTTTGTCAAATTTATTTTAATTTTCCCTCCCATTTTATTATCTGTCAAAATTATTTTGATTTTTGACATTTATGTGAATTAAAGTTTTGATTTTAGCAAATCTTAAATAGCTCAAACAATAATTGAAATTTCATAATCTGGAGCTATCTGCGAGCTACTCGTGATAAGCTACTACTTCGGTAGTTCGGAAGCAATAATAATATTTTAATAATTCAAAAATTAAAATGTTAAATGTATCTTTTGTAGGGGCTCTACTTTGACACAATAAAATATAATTTCATGGACGATTATATTTACTATTTAAATGGTTTTGTGATAATTAATTATTACATTATGTATCTGGAATAATACGTATTATTGTGAAAAACTTAGGTAAAATAAATATAGCTCTCTCTTACTTGCTTTACTTTGGCGTTGTTGCATGTGCGTATTCATACATACTACAACTCCGCTAAGTACAAGTAGATAGCGTAGTATAAAGAATTTTAATTTAGTCTCTTTTCTAACTTCGCCATGTATAATGTATAAGCAGATATCGTCGTATATTTAGTAGTGTGATTTTATAATTAATACTCTCCGGCGTCAACTGGCCTACGGCCAGCCTTTGCCCGTCGAGTGGCCAGGTAGATGTATGCCAGGTACTTGTATAGGAGATGGTCCTTGTATAGTGTATAAGCCAGGTACTTGTATATGAGATGGTACTTGTATAGGCCAGGTACTTTTATAATAGTTAATTAAATAAAAAAGGAACTTAACGTTAAGGAACTTCGTTCTTACCGGGTGTACCGCGACACCTGAGTATTTTATTTATTTATTTATTTATTTTTGCCGGAAAAGCGTGGCGTTATTGACCAAACTTTGTTGTGACGCCTCTTAAGTTGATAACATAACAGGTGAGATAAGCAACAGAATCAAGTCCTCTAAGTCTGCCCTGAGACACGCAATCCTTTATATATAAAGCCTAAATCAACCCAGACCTTAGACAACATAATGCAAATACACTGATAAGCCTAACATTCTCCTAATAAAACTTTATATATATATATTTATATATAAATGTGGGTGTGTTAATGGTAATAAATATTATTCTGAGGAAAATAATAAGAAATGTATTTAAAATTATTGCTTTCAGTTATTACTTAACAGATATCGGGGGAAAGAAATAACATTCAGTGAAAGAGTTAATAGTTATNTATAGGACGCAATCATATTATCTAAAAACGAGGTCATATCAGCTGTTTATGTTATTTTATTTTTTTCTCTGATAACAGTTCCATGTTTCGGATTCCAAACTAATGAGTTTGTAATTAGATGATGTCATCAACTGATCTTACAAATATCCGGTTCTCTAATCACATTAATTGTAAATTTGCAAATTTATGTAAAAAAAAAACACATCACTAATATATTAATGACTAATTTGAATTTACAATAGAGAAACATTAACAGTTTAGTCATAATATATTTATACCCATTGTTAAATGTGAATAGTTTAACTCATTAACTCGTTAGGTTAATTACTTTAGTTGTAATCTATTGTTAGTTGGATGTTACACAGATTCCTTGATTATTTTCCATCGATGCTTTGGCCCATCTTAATTACAAGTTCAGTAAAACAAACATCTGTTTTCATCGATAATCCTGTTAAAATTGCTTCATAGTTAGATACCCTAGACTAGATAATTCATTTTTTAGTTTAGGTAGTCTTTATAATACGGAAAGTTTAAATTTTAATTTAAATCGAGATTTAAGTTATTTTCTTTGTGGTTTTATTTAGTAGGAAAATTATGTTCGTCTTGTTACTCGTGCTAACTTTGATCCAGATGTTGATAATTTCATTACAGAACTGTGGCTTAGTTTTACAGTTACTATATATTTGTGTCTTCAATGCCAATTTTGTCGTCTTTAGACTTATATCTTTGTGTTTATTTATTTATTCTTTTTTTTACGAACTAATTTGATACGTTTGGTCTCATCTATAGACTTTTTAAATAAACTAAAACTTCATTAAAAAATCGAATTTAAAAACATTTAGTGTAGGTTTTAACATATGTTTAAAACATGTTTTTAATGTTTGTGCAACATACATTTTTGAGGGAAGCCTCTTCGTTTTGTTTATTATTCTCAACCATAAAAATAAATTAAAGTATAAGTAGTAAGTAAAAATAGATTAAAGTACAAATTATTTTTTTATATTATTAGTAACTTCCAATAAACATCTTAAGATTAATTGCAAAAGTTTTTTTTTTTTTTTTTTTTAATTTTAATTTAATTCTTATCTTAGTTTGTATTTCTAGGTCATTGTTTCTCTGTTTAAAACCCCCATCTGAGGATCTAATAAGGTTTTTTCTGTAGTGGATGTAAGTTTTAGCTGTAACTGTAGCATATGAGGAGGCAAGTAAGGTTTTATCCTGCTTGTTTGGCCGAGTTTTTCGTAAAGATTTTCTCCCTCCACAGTTGTGTTGTTGTTTTTCCACATGGAACTTGTTTTCCCGAGGCTAATTCTCTGCTTTAACTCTAACAAACTACTTACTTCTCTGATTTTTTTTTGTTTTCTGTACTCGTGAAAAAAAGTTTATATATATATATATTGTTAACAACAGTCTATTTTAATTAAAATGAGCATCAACAAAATGGTATTTTGGTGAAGAAAGCTATAGATTGTGCTTTACTGTAGAATGGTATTACCATTGCCATATAATTTATAATTTATTTATTACATACAAAAAGTTACTTATTGTTATGTATTAAAAGCTGTTACTTTGGTTTATGACAGGTAAACAAACCAAGAGTATTATTTACATAGAATAATACTACATATAGAAGGAGCATAGAATCAAAACAACAAGCAATTACTGATAAGGGACTGAAGCCAACTTTCGCCGAGGGGTTGTGTCCATTAGACCAGGGGACCAACAAAACAACACTCTTTTTTTTCATTTAAGCTGGAGAAGGTTGGCCACGCTTTAGTAACTATTCAAAGCCCGCTCACAAACGTCAAGAAAACAAGCCCTGCCATTGGTTATTGTTTACGTTTCACTCTGACGTCATTTTTTTCAACTCGCCCGTCATGATATAATAAACATTATTTTTAGCATATTTCAAACTAAAATAAGATAAAACACAAAAAAAA
>KZ651148.1:618475-632442 GCA_001010745.2 Gerris buenoi | reverse complement strand
CTTGGAATATCAGCCTTTTAATGAAATGAAATCAACGAATCATCAATAGATCATTAGTGTGATATATTGTTATGTTTAGCTATATTTTTTCAGCTTTTTATTTTTATAAGATAAAAAGTATAGGCAAAGATAAAATATTTTATGGCGTAAACTTCAAATTTAAGATTCTAATTAAATTTCACGTTTATAAGTACCTTTGTTCTTCTATGGGCAAGTCATCACCGGTTCGGTGACTCCATACATATCCATCGAATATTCTTTATTGTCGAACAAATTTTATCTTTCTGGGAATTCGATAAGTTCGATTCAAAAGGAGAATGGAAAAGAGAATAATAAATAATTGATTTGGGTTTTTATTGCTGCCTATGTTTACACTTGATTCGTGATTCAATTCTGTAATTTGAAGTTCTTTTTGTTTACATTGTTTTACTTATTGTGTTGGTTCTTTACTTATAGTTTACGTGTTTCTTTATATATGTTGTGTTTGTTTGTTATGCATTTATTATTATTCTGAAAGTAGGTTTTTTCTCTTTTATTTATTTTTTATGTTTGTCTAACCCTATTCTGCTTTTGTACTGTTCGTAATTTGACTTTTATAAAGTTGTAACTTATTATAGTTCTGTACTTATTCTTCTTGCCTGTAGTATTTTTTTTATTTTCAGCCGTTATTTTTAACATTTTTTTTTTATTTATGTTACTTTTTACATTCTTAGGAGAAAACACGGGGAAAGAAAGAAATAAAACATTGTAGCGTTTAAAATGGATTTACACTTTCTGTTGCAATGCTCAGCACGGTTTTAATATTGTATGCTTTGTGATATGTCTGTTGTTTTTTTGTTTTTTTTTTGCTTTTTTATTAGTCTTCGTCTTTTTTCAAATTCTTTATCAGTATTGTTATAAATACGATATTTTGATACATTTTTAAAATAAATTAATAGATAAGAATGATCAATATTAATGAAATTAGTTTGTTACAGTTAACCTTCATGTTTTTAAGATCACGTGATTAGATTTTACGATGGATTCACTAATAAGTGCAAAACAATAATTAAAAATATATTTTTTGTTCAGTTTTGACCAGCTTATTAAAAATGAAACCGAATAAACTATTTCTTAATTCTACAGAGTAGAAACCATGTAAAATAGTGTTGCCGAACTAAATTGAAAATATTCAATTAGCTATAGAATGTTTAATCAGCCGAGAAGATAAGCTAATTCAATATCAAATCTGCCTAAAATATCTAGGAATCACCACTAAACAAATTGCATTTACGCAATAAAATTTCCAATTAGTTACTAATACACGTATTGCAATTAAAAAGGAAATGGTATTAAAAGTGAATTCTATTATACGCAATTTTAAGGATGAATTAATGTTTCCATCAATTATGTCAAGTAAAGAAAAATATATTCACACAAGAAAATATCCATACGTAATATGAACTCTGTGTAAAAAAAAACCTCATTTTGATATCCGGCTCAAAGGACCAATTTTTTTTTTTCATTTCATGCTGTGTTTGAGTTATTGTTACAAAGTGAATTGTTATTTTCTCGTTATTCCTTCTGTTGTTTATGCATACAACATTGACATTGCTATTCTCAGCGTTGCATTGGTGATTCATATTTGTTGCATTGTAGGCGTGTAGACTGGTTGTTGTGAAGATGTTATGTAATGAATGCTAGTACATCCTGACTATAGGAGGCGTGGATGTGTTTGTAGAGGAATGTTGTATGGTTTACATAGTGAATCTGTGTAACCAGGTGACTGTACCAAGGACGAACCATTCAATCCATCCTGGAATTAATTCTTTTTTTTTCTTTTTGTTCTTCCAGCTCTGAATCACTTTTTATGAATATATTCTAAGCTTATTTTTAACTTTTTATTTTGCATTTTTATCTATCATGAATGTATTATTATATGTATACTTTTTTTTATATTTCTTTTTAAAATATATTATAAGCTTTTTATTGTATTCTTCTTTTTCATTACATGAATATTAAAATTTAATACTTTTATTATTAATTTCTTGGAATATCAGTATGAGGGATATAAAAATCTAGTACATTAGTCAGAATAAATAAGAATTCCTTAGTTAAAACTAATCAAAAAATTAATCAAGTGAGTTTAAATAAGTTTATTAATAAATATGATAAATAAATATTTTGTAATAAATAAATGACATTTCAAAATCCATTTGACTGCACAGCTCGCTTTCCCATTTACGTCAACAGAGATGGGTTATTAATATGATCAGTTTATATATAGAATCATTGAATTAATTTTATTATATAAAACTGTTTGATATACATTTTATTGCGTTCTATCGAAATAAACAATATAAAAAAAAGTCCAGTCATGTACCATGACTTAATAAGCGAATATTCAAAGAAATCTGCGTATTCTTTGCTTATANTTTGAAAGCTCTTTAAGAGTACAGTAATTGATTTTATGTACACTTTTATCATATTTTCATATAAAAGGGGAGTAAAAAGGAAAGAAAACATGTTTTTAGGCTATTTTAGACCCTAAATGGTCAAAATTTGGCCCCTTAATGGACTCCAAAAATTCTGGCCAACGAACTCATCCTTTCTTTTGATATTATTGACATTTTAAAATGTGTTTGAAATTTTGAAGTGCATCCATCCTAAGGGGAGATATTGTCTGGAGTGACACGTATATACATAAATATATACATACATGCATATATACATACATACATAAAAAAAAAATGTTAAAATTTAGGAATCAATTCAGAATGGCCTAAAACGGGTTTCCATGGAAAAATGTTTCAAAAATTGGCATACAAAAATTTTGAAGCCATTGCAGTAATTAATTTTCTTGGAAAATTACCTAATAAACTTGTTTAAATTATTATAAACAAATAAATAAACAGAGACTCTGATAATTATTATACAATTTTTTTTTCTTTTTTAAATCACATCTGATGTTAAGTTTGCCTCTGCGACAAAGTAAATCCGTTAATCCGAAATTAATGAGGTAATGCAATTTTGTAAATTTAATTAATTATGTAAAACCACAAGGTTCTACCCAATTTGCATTGTTTGTGTTTTTAATTATTATTACAAATCAAACTGTAGACTGACCACCGGAAAGATTTAAATTATTGGTTTTTGTTCAGATTTCCAGAAAATAAATCAGTAAATATATAATATATTTTGAGTATAAAATAAACACATTGGTTATTTGAAAACAACGGAGCGTTAATATTCAAACAGATAATTAAACGTGGATTTAACTGTTGTATTTAGGGCTTTTTGTTTTAGTTTAATTACGAGCGAGTGGGTAATGAAGTGACATAAGCGCTGTTACTCTATTTTAGCTCTCTCTGTCAATCCTGTAACGTATTAAGTCCAAATGACTGAACATGTATCGATAAATTAAATTAAATTTAAAAGACAAGCTTTCACATTTTTTTAATTAGAAAAATAAATTTAAATGTAGTTAAATTGATAGTAATGCATTAAAGTTATTTAAATAAGTAATAAATAACAATTTGTCCTTGATCAAGTTATTCCACTTTTCAGCTATTCAATGATTTATTACAATTTTAAGAAGCCAAGTTTAGGGTTTTTTTTATTATAATTTTTATTTTATTTTATGTAACATTCGAGAGGAGTATCAACTGAAAGCACCAAAAGAGTTGATATTAAGCATATATAACATTTTATGAGTATTGCGATTTTTTAGCGTCAAAATTTCTTCTAAAATCCCCCCCCCTAACCACCCTATACCGGGTAGTCCTAAAATTTTGAAATAATTCATGCAAATACCTTATGATAGGGCTATGAAAATTTCTCCAAAAAAATATTAATACTTTTCATAAATTGCAAATATTGTGTGGGCACATGTGCAGTGAGCCAAAATTTTGATATTTTTTTTTTTTAATTTTGAGTGGGTATCAAATGAAAGGTATTGAAGAGAAGATTACCAAAAATATATAACACTTGTGGATAGTGTTCGATTTTCCGCGGAATTTTGTCAGAAAAACATCAAAATTTTGCTTCCCTCTCCCTATATACTATTTTCATGTTCACTACACTAACGAAACACTTTTTACGTGAGCCTTCACGCCTATCCAATTTATAAAAATATTTTTATACCCAACAAGTATTGATGGTAAACAGTTATTCATTTAAAACTTAGATGCGGAAATTAATTTAAAACCATTTCATCTATAATCATTATTTAGACTAAGACTATTAGAGTTATATTTATGTTTAACTAGTTAATGTGCCTGTACCCTAAAGGGGTTTATTTTTATTTAACTTGCAATATTTAACTGAATTAAAGCAGTAATCCTCAGCAGAGTGAATTGAAATTTTCCATACACGTTTAGTTTGGATGCCAATGCATAGTTAGCTAAGTGACGTCATTTTAAGTCCAATACGGCGGACAACCCGAGATGGCGATCTATTTGTTTTTTAAGCACGCCCATGATATGGGTTTGCTTAAAAGAATACGAATAAAAGCTTGTTTTTAAAAATGTTNCCCCCCCCCCCCTTTTTTCAAATATATTCATTATTCATGTTTTCATTTCCTCGGCAGAAAATAGGGTTCTGTTGCTTTTAAGTTTTTTTTTTTTATGTGTAGTTTTTCTTTATTGGAAAAATCTATTTTTTTCATACTTTATAGATGTAGGTGGAAAATGTATTTGTATTTTTTTCCCCCCTATAATAGCTTTTGCTTTCATTAAAAATCTGTTGTTTAAAGATTTCTTGCGTTATATATATTAACAGGAAATTTGAAGTTCTTGAAAAAATTGATTTAAAAAGTTTTGTTTTTATTATTCTCAACTCCCTATATTATTTATTCAAGATTTTTTTTTGTTGTGGATTGATTTTGTTGTTATATTAGTGGGAGTTATTAAGGCGTTATTTCGAGATGAATATTTATTTTGTTGTGTCAAGTTATTAAGTCTTTGTCTTGTTGGGCGTACAGCCCCCGCAATACCTGTCGAAGGATTCTGTCTATCAGCCTTCACTATATTGAATTAATAAATCAGTCAATGAATATTCATTTATAATTAATTGTATAACTCTGTATACATGTGTAGATAAACTACGTTTGAACTTATTTATTGCATCTCATTCATTAAGTAATAATAATAAATAATATATTTATCAATATTTTTTTTTGGGTCGATTTAGGGACAAAAATAGGGACAAAAAAAAGAAAAGAAATTTATATTTAATTAATAAAACTGATAAACATTTAATGAAAAAAAATTATTAAGTATGTACTAACAAATCTTAATACTTTATTTTTTAAGATGTTCTATATGGTGGCAAAAACATTTTTAAATTTTTATAGGAGCATCCTTTGATCCAAAGATGGCATTAAGAAATAAATGTGCGATGTATGGGTTATTTATTTTTAAAAATTTTTGAGTGGGGTATCTAATTAAAGCTTCTAAAGAATAGGTTACGAATACATATACATATATACTTTTTAAATTTGGCATTCCTTGTTAGTTTTATGAATTAAAATTTGTCCCGAAAGAATCCCCTCCCCCATTCACCGTATAACGGCTAGTTCTAAATTTATGAAAAAATTCCTGCTAATATCTTTTTATTGGGTGATGATAATAGCGGGGGTTAAATTTCCACTTTTTATAAATTGCAACTTTTGAGGGCGTACATGTGCCTACATTGTTTTTTTTTTTTTTTTTAAATTGATTGGGGTAACAAATGAGAGTGCCTGAAGAGTTGGTTACAAATCTATATATACTTTTTTTTTTAAATTTTGCATTCCTTACTGGTTTTATAAGTTAAAATACACCCGTAAAAAATTCCTCTTTCCCCAACCACCTTATAACGCCTAATCCTTAAATTTTGAAATAATTTATGCAAATACCTGATTATAAAGGACGATAAACATTTCCCGAAAAAATTTAATTTACCTTGTTGTCATTACAGATAAAAAACATTATGACCCTTTCGGGGAATCGAACCAGTGACTCTTTACTTTTTGTTTTATTTTTCAAGCCTTCCACCTAAATTTGTCTGTAGTTTTTTTTTAAAAGTGTCATATAGAGCAGGTTGGGGAATTAGAATAAAAATGTTAATTCATTATTTAATAACGTATATACTTTAAATAAACTACAAAACCCTAAAAAGTTTTCAAATTAAAGGTTCCTAACTCAACTCAACCCCTCATGTAACTTCTCACCGGCTTGGAATCTACCCACCTCTAACCACCTCTAACCACCTCTAACCACCTCTAACCACCTCTACCCGGCCTCTCACCGTCCGGGTTTAGAGTTATTTTCTCAAGAACTAGATTTTTTTCCGGACAAACAAACCTATATTATATGGTTTAATTACCATTTAAGTGGACTACATTTTAGAATTTTTTAAATAAAAATCTCGGATTAAAATAATTCAGTTCTTGGGGGGTTACGCCCCTACATTCGGAGCTAAAATAAATTTCTTGGAATTCGCCTCACGGTATAATTTTTAATAATTTTAAGTTTTTGGTAGTATTCATACTACGGAAAGTTTAAATTTGAATTTCAATCAAATTATAATTATCATTAACACTGGGAGACAGACAGAGAAAAATAGACTCCAGCGTAGCTTAGTTGGTTAGAGCGTCTATATTAAAATATAGGAGGCCCGTGGTTCAAGTCCCGGCACTGGAGTCTATTTTTCTCTGTCTGTCTCCAAGTGTTAATAATAATTATAATTTTATTTAAATTGGTTTACTGTTTTTGAACCTGTATAAGAAATTTCATCGAATTCGGCACTTAAATTATCTCATCGCGGTTCCTCAGGAAACAGACGACAGACCGATATTGTTCAAAACCCACTTTTTTTTAGACTCAAAGGGGACCAAAATACGTGTATAAATTCAAAACTTTTTCGTCATAACAATTGTTCTTTTCTTATATACTGCATAATATAAGAAAATAGATGATCTGAAGAGCATCTACTTTAATATACGTTTTTGATACACTTGACTATATTATATTAATGATTGCACGCTACTACACGATATTGCGGTTGCAAAAATATGTATTATACATGTGTTATAAGATTTTTCCAAGTCTATATATTTTTACAACTCTGTGGCTCTTCCCTTGGATTACATCTTGACAACTTATTGAGAGTGTTACTTTCTTTTAACTGCCAAATAAAATATAACGACAAGGTAGAGCAAAATTACATCCAACAGGATTCTTTTATAACGCCATTTTCATACTGCTGGGATTTTTTATGACATTAATATCGATTTGTGCTTTTAAATTTCATGAATATCTGAGGGGATTTTGTTTTCAAGTGGATACGATAGTCTTAATAACATTTGTTGTATATTGGCTAACATAAATTTCCCTTTAAACATCGCCTACTTTTTTTTTTTTTAAAAAAAAGTGGAATTTTAAAAACCAATTCTTTATGATAATCTATTGGGTTTTTTTATGTATTTTTTTTAACGTTACAAAAGTTATTAAATTATATGGTCTGTTAAAATCAGTGATTTAGTGCTTTAAATGTGATATACGTGCTTCCGATATAGCAACCATAAAACCAATATAGATTTTCCGATAATGAATTTAATTAACAATGATCGAGTTGTAATGTCGACCCCACTACTGTTTAACGTCGTCCTCTCTAATAATAACTGTTCTAGTTATTGAGGATAAAATAAAATATTATTGACGAAAATCTTTTTATGTAAATTTAGAAGAAACATTGAACATGTCTGCCAATTAGTGTGGCACATAGCTTCCTCGCTTTAATTTTAGCTTATTTTTTTACAATATTTTTATGCTTTTACAATCTATTATTGTCGAATTTATATAATTTTACCCTTTTTTCAAAATTTCAAAATGGTTTTGATTTTATTTACATGAATTTAAGTATCACGTTAGCAAAATGTAAAGAGCACAGACAGTTGAAATTATTCTAGGGCTATCTCCGGGCTACTTTTGACAAACTATCCAAAATTCATAAAAATCTTATAAGTACTAATGATGATGTAGGTGTAAATAAAAGTATGTTTGTGCGCATGTGGAAGAGAATCAAATGGGTAAAAAGTTTGAAACTTATATGGGACCAACAATAGACTAATTATGACTTACTATTGGAATTTCATTAAAATCGGACAAGTAGTTTATTTAGATATGTTGATTCGCAAAAATTAAGCGACAGACATGGAACCAAAATTGTTCTCTGATGACCGAAACGGATTTCTGTCTTGGAATTTTTGAAATCGGAAACATAACATTTTTTCGATCTGAAGAACGATGACAGCTTCTTTTACCTTAAGTAATCTCGAAAGCAATAATAATAATTAAAAATCACAGGGAAGTACTTGCCCCAAGTACTTTTTAGGGTTTTGTAGATGAATTAGCACACCCGTTATGTAATTATGATTTTTTTGTCTTCGATCCAAAGGGTTCCGGGTTCGATCCCCCGGGGGGTCACAATGTTTTTTATCGGTATTAACGACAAGATAAATTGCATTTTTCAGGAAATTTTCATCGCCCCACCATAAGGTATAACTATGAATAATTTCTAAATTTTAGGACCAGTCATTATATAAAGTTTGGGGGGGGGGAATGTTTTTTTGGGTATATTTTGACTTATTAAAACATTAAAGAATAAAAAATTTAAAAAAGCAAATATATATTTGAGTCCTACTCTTCAGCAGCTTTCATTTGATACCCAACTCAAAATTTTAAAAAAATAAAATTTTGGGCGCACTTCACTATTTCGCGCCCAAAATTGACAATTTTTAAAAATTTGGGATCAACTCCCGGAATTTTCATCGCCCAACAATAAGGCATTAGCATGAATTATTTCGAAATTTTAGCACCAGCCAATCTATAGTGGTTGGGGGGGGGGAAATTTTTTTTGGGTATATTTTGATTTTTTTCCCCTATAAGGAATGCAAAATTTAAAAAAGCATATATATATTTGTGTTCTACTCTTCAGCAGCTTTCATTTGATACCCCACTCAAAAATTTAAAAAAATGTAAATTTTTGAGTTTACCACATTTTTTTGAATTGCGCATGCGCAAATCTAATTATGAACTTCTGTATATTTTTCTTGTGGTTGGGTCAAAAAGTTGCACCGGTGTTCAAAATTTCAGCACTTTCGCTTGAACGGTTCGGGCCCTATGAACCAAAGAGCGACGGACAGACGGACACATCACCCTCGGCATAAGGGTTTTGAGAAGTATCTACAAAACCCTAAAAATGTATTAGTTATTACTAGATGTATTACTAAAAAAAAATGGCAAATACAATTGAAACATATTTCGGATACGAGATCGAGAATAGTCCTACTGGAGTACCAATTATGTACTAACTTTATTGCTGACAATCATTGTAAATTTTATTAGTTAAATTTTCAAATATTAGTTCCACATTGTAATACAGTTACATATTAACTGAGGGATGCCCTCACTTATTCAATTTTGGATGAAATCCCCACCACCTCTGCCTGTTCTCAATATATTTGTTCCTCAATTCCTCAATCAGATGATAATACCCTTTTTTTGCCGATATATCCCCAATACCGGGCTTCCACTAAACTTTCCACACACTTTACTTGTAACTTTATTCCAAATTTGATTGTTAAACTTGATTGTTAAACTTAATTGTTAAACTTGGATTGTTAAACTTTTTTGCACAGTGACAATGACTGTTTAGTTAAATCGATCTATATTTTATTTATGTTGGTTTGTAACAATTTACATATAGATTTATTGAATTATCTTCTACTTTTACTTTTATTTATATTGATTACAATTTTATTAATAAGCATTATCTAATGTGATTTTTGTTTTTTTGTTTTTACAGGTTGGTATCTTTCTTTAATCGTTGGTTTTATCTATGAAAGCTGTTACTATTCCTCCTCTTGTTTTGAAAGACAGGTATGTTTTAGTTATTATTTTATTTGCTAAAATATGTTTGAAAGTAAATCACATAGAACAGCAATGATATGGCATTCTCCATAGAGTTAGTAAATACTGAACATACATATTGCTAATAATAATCTGCGCATGCGTCATTATTCCTAAACCAATGACTAGAATGAGACCCGTGTTTAATTTAATCCTAATCCTTAACCTGCATTACCTTATTGGGTAGAGGTTACTACCTTGTAGGTTAGAGGTTACTACCTTGTAGGTTATAGAGGTTTTCAAATTGACAAATGTAATTTTTACATTAATTAACAAATGTATGTATTATCTTTATTGGAGCGAAACAATTTCACTCAATTCAATTTGTTAATTGAAAATATTTGACTGTTAAATCAGAGACCAGCTTTGAGGTGTGGTTTGTACTACTACTAGAACTAAACCATCTTATAAAACCCATTATAACGCTACTTTTAACCATTTAGCTTTTGGTAACAGGGTTAGGTTTCTGTAATCAAATCCCAACAACAAAACTTTTGCTGCTAAAACAAAACCTTTGCTCTACAATAACACTATTTTATATAACCTTGATCCTTATCATTATAATTTTCAGTCTCTATCTTCGGCAAATTTGTATTATTTCTGTCAATGTGTTATCTAAATAATAACTATGGAAAAGATAATCATTTTTATTTTATAACTTTTACTTGCTTTTAATCTTCAACTACTTTGTTTTAGTCTGATTAAAAAAGAGAACGTAGTTGAGTACATTTGTTGTAGGCCAATCATATAGTACATTAAAATCGCAAACAAACGGCTAGTTCTGAATTTTTAGTATGTTGTTAGGGGCACTGCCAGTAGTCTATACCGACTTTTGCAGCTTCGAAAGACCTGTGCTAGCTGCGTAGCACTTGAAAAACCACGAGATTTTTGCACTTTGTTCGGTTTTCTCACTATATATCCTAAACTATGACTTTTGTCAGGAAACATGTTATGTACGTATTTAAAGCAGGTTTAATTAGCTACAAGTTGCGACCAGCATCATTTCTGTAGGTTCAATAGTTACCAAGATACAGCCCTCCAAAAATGGGCAATTTTTTTTTCCAAAAAAGTGACATTTTATGATTTGGTCAACTTTTGACTCCGAAAAAAGAGATGTTGTAGCAAATGTATAAGCTTTAATTACATCACAGAACAAACCGTCGTGAGAACTCAACAGGGCAAATTTGCGAAAAAATCAATTCTTCCATTTGTTGGATTTTTAAGAATTTTGAGGAAATCATCACACCTACAGACATTGTACCACCGCTTTTGTATGTAAGATTTTTTTTTTTTTTTTTTTTTTTTAAGTTTTTTTTTTAAGTTTTTCTCTGGATTGAAGCATTTGCGAAAAGACTAAACCACTTTATACGGACTCCGGGTAGCTTTTTGCTAGACTACTGAAAATCTTTGTTATGCAAATTTTTCGCAGTTTAAGAGAATTACAAACCCCCTTTTTTTGGAATTGTCAGTGGGTAAGTTTTGACTGGAGTTTGTTTCAGTGCTGACGTAACCCGGTTCTCATCCTGGTCTTGATGGTGAAAATAACATTTGAAGCTTTTGTTTATAAAATTGAGGACATGTTGCGCTGTTGCTTTCAATAGTTGTTTTTGAGGGAGATTTTCATTTGCTTCTCTCTCTCGCAAGGATTGCCTTAACATAAAGTTTCAAGGTGGGGGATTGTCTGTGTATATAATAACACTCGAGTGTTTTCAGTGCGAGTATAATGTTTAATGCGGTTGATGTCGGTTAACGCTTTGTCCCCGGGTTTTCTCAGACCCCCTCCCCTCCCTCGCTAGTTTACATAGTTCGCTTTAATGCATACGAGTTAACATTCAAAAGAGAAGGACGCACAATTGTCGAGTTTGTCGCTCCGGGGTATCCTAAACACGATATGACATGACAAAGGCTTTTCCCAACTATTATTCTAATGTTACTTTTGTATGTGTTGTTAGGGAAAATGTAAATTTACGACGTAATTTTCATAATCCACACTAATATTTATGGTTTTGTTGTTAAGCCTAAGTTGATAATTTCGGGACCGAACCCCCCACCCTCGAGTTCCTCTCGACAAACTATGTTGTTTTAACCCACATTTCCCTTTTAACTTAGTCTTAATGCATAAAACTGGAAAAGGGACAACTTTACAATTATATTATAAAACAGCGATATAATCCTGGTTGTTTGTGGCAAACGTTATCCCCCACTGCTGCTATCTTTATGATACATGTTATAATATTTAATGCCGGTCTATATTTAATTTAATTTAATTCTTTCACAGTTATCGATGAAAATTGAGATGATTTTTTATTACTTTTCTTCTTTACTTGCCTTCCTACTTATTTAATTTTATTAATAAGTCATTAAATATCTACGTACTTTTCTCCTAACAAATCAGCTCCCTCATTTCCTGTTTCACATAAAAGAATATTAGTAATAGTGAAACAGAGTGGGTTACGTGATTATAAACATAGTTTCTTCTCCCAAAAATAGAGTGGCTTTAATAAAAAGGTTATTGAAAACAATGGACTGTATAGAAAGAATCTAGAGTTAAATGAAACAATAAAACATAAGAACTCAGTCATAAGTTTGAAATGAAAATATATTTATATAATTGTTTCGAAAGATATTACAAATAAAATGCCCGTTCTTTAATACTTAATAATAGTTAAAATACTAAATGTTTTTTTGTTTAAAAAAAATAAAAAAATACTTTTCATTGAAATAATAAGGCTATGCTAATGATGAAAAATAATAGATGATGATAAGAATCAAATCTACGTAGTCTGAGAATCAATGTAAAATTGAGAGATGATTCTGATCTGGCCAAAACTGAATCTAAACCATGCGTCGACATTGGATGGTGAGAGAAGAAAAAAGAAGGCCCAAGATTGTTAAGGTTTTTGCTCTTCCTTTCGAGAATCATGGGCGCTCGGTTCCCGGTTGTAGATGAAGTATAAGTAATTGCTGATGATTCCAGAATTTCCACAGGAACGATTGGCTTATCTAATGTGAAAGATGATATAGATGATGCTAGGCGAGTATAGATTTGTTGGGTGATAAATATGACGATTGGTGATAATATCTTATTATGTTGATGATGGTGAGCATTAAGATTGGTACGGTGATGGTAGATACTTCGATTGTAGATAGCTTGCTATTAATTACATAAAGATTTAAGATAGATTTCTTGGAGACTGTAAAGAATACACACTGATCAAACGGTAATGGTGGTCTAGGTAGGAGGGGGTTGGACAGAGTAGAGATAGCGGGGATAGAAACATGGATTTAGGATTAAGTTGCCTACGAGATAAATTTTGAAAAAAATAAAGATCAATAAAATGTTCACTGTAGGAGATATTTAAAATTTGAATACGCATTAACAATTAAAGTGAGAGCTATAGTTATTAGTTATAGCAGGTTTTTTTTAAAAGATATTGTCACTTCAATATTATACGCTGCTGAAAGATATCGTAATTACGATAATATCAATTTTAAATAACTACCTCCGTAAACTATTGAGTTATTAGTGAAGAGAGTTTTTAATTATTTTCATTTTCACAATTTGTACCCGGGGAGGTGAAAAAAATTTGATTAATTACACATTTTCTGTTAATAAAACGCAACGACAGCTTTGAGCTCACTTCAAAAACCTTGTTTCATATCCAAATTGCAATGCAGATCCCACTCTCAATCCAATTTTCAGTGTGAGGAGATAATAATGTCTGTTTTAATAAATTCAAACGCATACGAGCGAGATGAGTGAAAGAGACGCCCAACAGAGGATTAATATTATAATGAAATTATCAGGCAAGCTTTTTCCCTTTAATTAATTATAATTCCCTTTATGTACGCTAGAGGGGGACACTGTGTTGTCACGTGACTCATGGTCCGGGTCCGTGTTGGAGAATTGATAACGCGTAGCCTTGGTCATTGGGAGGGATGCAGTGTAGAGGAGATGTGGTGGGGGGACATTGTGGGCAGGCTAAAGGGCGCATTGTTATTGAAATTTGAGACTCCCTTTGTATAACTATATAT
>KZ651148.1:598375-615779 GCA_001010745.2 Gerris buenoi | reverse complement strand
ATAACTCTAGTTCTTCCGTACTTAGCACTGATGATGGTGTACTTGTTATAGACTCACCACTCACCCCCCTCATATCATTTTATTAATAACTCTAGTTCTTCCGTACTTAGCACTGATGATGGTGTACTTGTTATAGACTCACCACTCACCCCCCTCATATCATTTTATTAATAACTCTAGTTCTTCCGTACTTAGCACTGATGATGGTGTACTTGTTATAGACTCACCACTCACCCCCCTCATATCATTTTATTAATAACTCTAGTTCTTCCGTACTTAGCACTGATGATGGTGTACTTGTTATAGACTCACCACTCACCCCCCTCATATCATTTTATTAGTAACTCTAGTTCTTCCGTACTTAGCACTGATGATGGTGTACTCACACTTACAAATGTCGAAAGTTACTTTGATGAATAAATAAGTATTATCTTTTGTATACAAACTGTTTCTTTGAACCCTATAACCTTACCTTTGCATCTTTTACTAGTTCTGCTTTAGGGGCTAGCGCTTATGACCGTGCCCAAGTTTTGATTCGACAAATACGTAAATATGTAATAATGACGGCATTGCATCATACTTTTTTTTGGTAATGTACTTAAATGGAAAGTTCTTATTTTTATATATTTTATTTGTAAAAGAAAATAAAGAGAAAAAAAAACACCAACATAATAACGTGAATCATTTTAAAAAATGAAAAATGTTATATTAAACGAAAGTAACCTGTTACTTAAGTGCTTTTTTTGGTAATCTTATCACTTTGTGACAAGTTTCTGGCTTTGATGGTCGAAAGCTTTGTTAAGGTAAACATGGGAATCAATAATAAAAGAATAAGGACTTAGTGTTAAGAAGGGTGAAGAGCTAATGCATCTAGAGAGTACTAGATACGGTAAAGTACAGAATATCAAACATCCTTATCTAGTTCCCTCTAGCGGCAAATGCGAGAGTTAAAAGCACCACTATGTTCTCCTAACTCCGCCTTACTTGGAATTTGGTCTTCCTTTCGAACAAATAATTTTATATACATGTATATATCTCTGATAAGGAATAAAACGTTTATAACCTTTTAAGTACACAGAAAAGACCTATTCCTAGAATAGGTCACCAATATGTTAGGTCCTTTTTTATCTAAGTTAGTTACAGGTTAAAATGCATTGGTAAATATAATTTATGATATTTATTCAAAATTAAAAGTCCCACAACATTATATATTTTAAACGAATTGAATTATTATTTAAATTATTATAGTTTATAAAGTAACTATTTTTAATATGAGTCTTGAATTAAAAAAAGAAAAGCTCTTTGTGACGCAAAAAATTTTTTTATGAAGATTTGTGATTTCTTTCACACATTTTTTTAACCTTTCTTAACTCCAAATCTTGTAACCTGAATTTTAACCCATTTCCATGCTGCCTTCAAACATGCACAGATTATGTATTTCCGATGATAATACAATTATCAGTCATTGAGAAAAATAACTTGTATCAGCTGATAAATCAATAAATTGTCTTTATATGAAGAACTTTGGGCGGTAAAATTATAACATAAATTGAAAAATATTTTATCAAAAATACAAATAAAAAGTATGTTTAATATACAAGTAAATATTTTTCCTAAAAAATGTGAAGCTAATTGGAAATGTGTAAATATAAAAATTTATAACTAAGTATCATCACATTTTTTTATATATTTTTTAAGTACACAGAAAAGACCTATTCCTAGAATAGGTCACCAATATGTTAGGTCCTTTTTTATCTAAGTTAGTTACAGGTTAAAATGCATTGGTAAATATACTTTATTATATTTATTCAATAATTGAAATTTCCTCAACATTATATATTTTAAACGAATTGAATTATTATTTAAATTATTATAGTTTATAAAGTAACTATTTTTAATATGAGTCTTGAATTAAAAAAAGAAAAGCTCTTTGTGACGCAAAAAATCTCTAGTTCTTCCGTACTTAGCACTGATGATGGTGTACTCACACTTACAAATGTCGAAAGTTACTTTGATGAATAAATAAGTATTATCTTTTGTATACAAACTGTTTCTTTGAACCCTATAACCTTACCTTTGCATCTTTTACTAGTTCTGCTTTAGGGGCTAGCGCTTATGACCGTGCCCAAGTTTTGATTCGACAAATACGTAAATATGTAATAATGACGGCATTGCATCATACTTTTTTTTGGTAATGTACTTAAATGGAAAGTTCTTATTTTTATATATTTTATTTGTAAAAGAAAATAAAGAGAAAAAAAAACACCAACATAATAACGTGAATCATTTTAAAAAATGAAAAATGTTATATTAAACGAAAGTAACCTGTTACTTAAGTGCTTTTTTTGGTAATCTTATCACTTTGTGACAAGTTTCTGGCTTTGATGGTCGAAAGCTTTGTTAAGGTAAACATGGGAATCAATAATAAAAGAATAAGGACTTAGTGTTAAGAAGGGTGAAGAGCTAATGCATCTAGAGAGTACTAGATACGGTAAAGTACAGAATATCAAACATCCTTATCTAGTTCCCTCTAGCGGCAAATGCGAGAGTTAAAAGCACCACTATGTTCTCCTAACTCCGCCTTACTTGGAATTTGGTCTTCCTTTCGAACAAATAATTTTATATACATGTATATATCTCTGATAAGGAATAAAACGTTTATAACCTTTTAAGTACACAGAAAAGACCTATTCCTAGAATAGGTCACCAATATGTTAGGTCCTTTTTTATCTAAGTTAGTTACAGGTTAAAATGCATTGGTAAATATAATTTATGATATTTATTCAAAATTAAAAGTCCCACAACATTATATATTTTAAACGAATTGAATTATTATTTAAATTATTATAGTTTATAAAGTAACTATTTTTAATATGAGTCTTGAATTAAAAAAAGAAAAGCTCTTTGTGACGCAAAAAATTTTTTTATGAAGATTTGTGATTTCTTTCACACATTTTTTTAACCTTTCTTAACTCCAAATCTTGTAACCTGAATTTTAACCCATTTCCATGCTGCCTTCAAACATGCACAGATTATGTATTTCCGATGATAATACAATTATCAGTCATTGAGAAAAATAACTTGTATCAGCTGATAAATCAATAAATTGTCTTTATATGAAGAACTTTGGGCGGTAAAATTATAACATAAATTGAAAAATATTTTATCAAAAATACAAATAAAAAGTATGTTTAATATACAAGTAAATATTTTTCCTAAAAAATGTGAAGCTAATTGGAAATGTGTAAATATAAAAATTTATAACTAAGTATCATCACATTTTTTTATATATTTTTTAACGACTTTAAATGTACAAATGATAGAGTTGGTGCTAAATGTGTAATAAATTCAATCAGATTTATTTATTTATTTTTTTTTTTTTAAATAAATTTATTGATAGAGCCTAGATGTAAGGTGGAATATGTCGCAGAATTTTAGTAGTGATATGTAAAAGTGTCATCTAAGCATTTGGCATCCATTTTTCCCGACACCCATCCTTATTTCGGCCATATTTGTTTTGAAAATGCCGGTAAAAAGTGAAAATTTTGTAATAATAGATAAATAAACCTTCCTACTCCGAAGGTTTAAAACGATGTATGTTTCATGCTGATCAAAAAGTTTTGTAAAGTTATCTGCCACAAAATACAATCTTATAGTAACGCACTTAAATTAAAAGTTTTTATTTTTATATATTTTGTTAAAAATAAGAAAAGAAAAAAAAAAACAACATAAGAATGACGTAAATCATATTAAAATAAGAAAAATATTACTCTAAACGAAAGTAACCTGTTACTTAAGTGCTTTTTTTTGGTAATCTTATCACTTTGTGACATGTTTCTGGCTTTGATCGTCGAAAGCTTTGTTAAGGTAAACATGGGAATCAATAATAAAAGAATAAGGACTTAGTGTTAAGAAGGGTGAAGAGCTAATGCATCTAGAGAGTACTAGATACGGTAAAGTACAGAATATCAAACATCCTTATCTAGTTCCCTCTAGCGGCAAATGCGAGAGTTAAAAGCACCACTATGTTCTCCTAACTCCGCCTTACTTGGAATTTGGTCTTCCTTTCGAACAAATAATTTTATATACATGTATATATCTCTGATAAGGAATTTATATCAGACTGATTTTAAGAGAAATGCGTTTATGTGCTACTTGTTATATACTCACCACTCACCCCCTCATATCATTTTATTAATAACTCTAGTTCTTCCGTACTTAGCACTGATGACGGTATCTTGGTCTGTCTCACTCTATAGTTAACGCGCATGACGTTATCTTGGTCTGTCTCACTCTATAGTTAACGCCCATGACGTTATCTTGGTCTGTCACACTCTATAGTTTACGCACATGACGTTATCTTGGTCTGTCTCACTCTATAGTTTACGCCCATGACGTTATCTTGGTCTGTCTCACTCTATAGTTAATGCCCATGACGTTATCTTGAGTAAAAATTGACCGATTTAGTTGAAATTTGCATACATGTTTTTTTACCAATGCTCTGGCTATGATCGTCGGGCAGCGCTTTTGTGTTATGAAGTTACGAAGTTACGATACATTCTGTAATACTTGTTAAGGAGATTTCCGGGGCGTGTAAGTTAGTAGAATGGGGTAGGAACCCAGCTCCCTCACTACACGACTCTCTACTTCAGTCGTCCGCGTTCACTAGGTTCATNTCATCAACTTTTTTTTATATATTTTTTAACGACTTTAAATGTACAAATGATAGAGTTGGTGCTAAATGTGTAATAAATTCAATCAGATTTATTTATTTATTTTTTTTTTTTTAAATAAATTTATTGATAGAGCCTAGATGTAAGGTGGAATATGTCGCAGAATTTTAGTAGTGATATGTAAAAGTGTCATCTAAGCATTTGGCATCCATTTTTCCCGACACCCATCCTTATTTCGGCCATATTTGTTTTGAAAATGCCGGTAAAAAGTGAAAATTTTGTAATAATAGATAAATAAACCTTCCTACTCCGAAGGTTTAAAACGATGTATGTTTCATGCTGATCAAAAAGTTTTGTAAAGTTATCTGCCACAAAATACATTTTAGCACCATGTTGAAAATATTAAATTTCGTTTAAATCAGTAAAATTTTACGCCAATTGTCATTAAGAGAGATACACATAGCTTGAACAAAAACATGCCAGCTACTTCCACGTGGATACGTTTAATGGCTTGCCTGTAGCTGGCAAGCAAGCAGATAAAAACTTATTTAAATCCTTGGTGTGCCAGTTACTAGAAAATTCCCTCTTTTGGCATGTAAGCTACTTCCCTAATTTGACGGCATGTGTATCTCCGCCTTTAGATTTGCACACAAACAAATATTTGGATATCCCATGTTTCTGAAGTGAAGAACTCACGCTTGTTCATTTATTATTTGTAAATGTCATGTACCTAAAACAGCAACAAAAAGAACAATAATAATCTAAAATTTGTATAAATCAAGAGAAAACTGCTAGTGAAGATAGCTATGGAGATAGTTTAACACCTGATTTGAATAAATGATGTTAAAAAAAGTAACGTGAAATCTACCTGAACAGGTTAGTAACTCTGAACTGTTATTAAAACAATTAGGTGGCAAGAGTAGCGCGCTCTGTAGGCGGCACCGATAAACACTACCCTCCGGCCATTCCTTACTCGATGAGTTAGAGCCCTCGGGTAACAACCTGGCCGTCTTACGAGAAAAAAACCGGCTGTTTTGAAGAAAAGGTTCAACATGTGATTATATCGAGTGATTTGTCACAATTAAGCTTTTTGATGTTATAATTCAGGTATTTTTTTCTTCTCTTGAATGATGTTTATGTAAAAACTTATTAAGTATAATAAGACGTAGTTGAAAGTTGAGTTATGCACTCAGCGTTTTAATATCTTGTTACTGTTTAAGCGGTGTCTCCTTAAGTTTTCAAGCTGTTAAATTATTTATAGAGTTGGCAGTCATCAGAGTATATTATAGTTGTGAAAATTGGGCGTTAAAAATACGTTTTAGGTTACGCAGAACTTATTTTTTAAAATAACAATAAAACAGCATTAATATTCTACCAACATGTATCAAAACTTAGTATGTAAGTAAAATATTTTCTAGACGTTCGAATGCTTTACTGACGTACGAATCTCAGGAACACTCGATGATCAAAACTGATCCGTAAAATAAACGTTTTTGCTTAAACTGAAACTTTATCATACTATAGAAATACAAGGTGGTGACAATTTGATGAGATCAAGCCCTTAGCATTGCTAAAATGAAGACGCCATAGTGAAAAATGTTATTAAGGGGTGTAGCATTTAATAGACATTTATTGGAATAAAGTTAAACATGTATAACAAAGAACAACATAAACATTTATAAGATGAATGTTTGCGCAATTGTAAGCAATTTGAAACCGAACTAGTTTCTGTTCTAAATCCTTGCATTCTCCTATGTTTTGGTCTAATGTTTATCGAGGTCTTGGCTGGACTTCTTGAAATGGGAGTTATCCCTGCACAATCCCTATTCACCTGCCCTACCACACATTGATTTAAAAAAACCGCTTAGCAAGAATTTACATTCAATCTACGAGTGAGCATGCTGCAATCAGTTTGTTAAGAATACACCTTAGCGTTTCTAAAAATTTACTAAAAATTTGATTTCTATAAATCCTGATAAATGAGAGATTTGGCAGCTCGAACATAGGATCAGCAGGCTCTCTAATAAATCAATTTATGCATTTAAGTGACGGCACTTCACATATTTATATGAAATTGTTGGTTGTGAAAATGTTTTAGGTCTCTGATTCCAAAACTTCCTAGACTAAAATTCGTTTGAGACATCAGAGAACAGTTTGGTCCCGTTTCTGTCTGTCTATCTGTCGTTTAATTTTTGCGAACCAACATACTTTAAAAACTATACGTCCAATTTTAATGAAATTTGGATGGTGTCATAATCAGTCCATTGTTTGTCCCTTATATGTTTCAACCCTCTGCGCCCATTTGTTTCTCTCCTACATGTGCAATAACATACATTAATAAACCTGTAGACCCATATCTTCAGAAGTTCTCATCTGATTTTTATGACATTTGAATGGTTTGTCAAAAGTAGCCCGCTGATAGCCCCAGATTTATGCCAACTGTCTGCCCTCTTTAAATTTTTGAAGTAATTACTACCTTTTACAGGTTTGGCTTTCAGCCGACAATTATTATGCCGATGGAGTGACAAACTAACCTCGTGTCTTCTATTAGAATCTGTGCCAAACGAGAGTTAGTGCGTTGACAGCGCGGGAAATCNTCTGTCACACTCTATAGTTTACGCACATGACGTTATCTTGGTCTGTCTCACTCTATAGTTAATGCCCATGACGTTATCTTGAGTAAAAATTGACCGATTTAGTTGAAATTTGCATACATGTTTTTTTACCAATGCTCTGGCTATGATCGTCGGGCAGCGCTTTTGTGTTATGAAGTTACGAAGTTACGATACATTCTGTAATACTTGTTAAGGAGATTTCCGGGGCGTGTAAGTTAGTAGAATGGGGTAGGAACCCAGCTCCCTCACTACACGACTCTCTACTTCAGTCGTCCGCGTTCACTAGGTTCATTTATAATTCTTTGAACCTTCCAAATGAATTTAGGTAAATAAAATATGCAAATAATCAATAAATATGCTATGTTTTAGAAGTACTCGTTTAATTCCAGCTATAAACGCTTGTTTTTCTAAAAGAACGGTATAAGATCAAAGAAACATTTAATTGAAAAACACTTAATTTTACGGTCTCTGTGTTTAATTTTAATTGACAAAACCTAATCTTCCGTATAACATGTGAAAATTCGATTATAAATTCTTTTTAATAGGTTTCAGTTCAATGAAACGAAAACAATTAATTAATTCTTTTTTTTTTTTAGGAAATTTTCAACGGGTCGGAAATTTCGAAACGTTTCAGTGGATAAAAGAGGTTTTCGGGATCTAAGTGGTGGAAAGTATTTGAACAAGGTGTGTCGGGGAAATGTAACGAAATTCCTCGTATCCTGGTGCCACTGTTCGCACAGGTTGGCCCTTTGATATCCGATATAGGACAACCTCGGAATACCCGACACCACAACAAATTTCAAACCTTGTACTAGAGTTAATTCGGTCGGAAAATATATATGTTCTTTTTTATCTTCTCCTATTTTTCACCCTTTAAAAAACCTTATTGTGTTTCTATTTTTCAACTCAACTGGGTTTTGAAAAGAATTATTGGAAAAAGTGCGAACTGAAAAACGTATAAAATACCAAATTGGTAAAAAAAAAAGCAAATTACTTACTAATATTGACTATTTTAAAACATGAAATGAGCAAATTATAAAACTAATAAAACATAAAATACAAAAAATTATGTATAAATAATAACAATATTATTATTTTATCCACGAATAATAAAGTGTAATTAGGAATTTCTATGGAGACTTGGTGGAACGTACTCATCATTTTTACTCGGCCAACTTCGATGAAATTTGTCATTCATTTTTAGAAAGATCGGACCTCGAGGCGAAATATAAAAAATGTTTAGCTCTAAATTGGGATGCCACCCCCCTATAAACACCTTCCAAAAAAGATCCTCTGTTTAAATATGAATCTAACTATATTACGTTAGATATGGGAGCGTCTATGGAGGTCATCTTAAAGTCGATCTCCGACATGAAATGACACCTCTCGCCAAAAATGTTTTTATTCTTGTGACTCTTTTTCCTTCCGCAATAGGCAGTGATGATGGCCTTTTGAAGGCTGAAAGCTGCTTTGCTAATAAAGATTTTACTTCACGTGGAGAGACAGTTTGTGTTATTTCTCTAACTATATTAGTCGTTTTCCCTTGAAAAATCTAGTTTCTAGACGCGGAAGATGAGAGGCCAGGTTCGATTCCCCGTCAGGGAGGAGTTATTTTTAAACTTATTTTAAATAACATAATTATTAAAAGTAATAACGAAAATTTGAAAATACTAATAAATGGAAACCCCTGTACCAAGTAATTTTGGACGCTTGTATGAGAAAGTGTAATTCGAGTTATATCAGACTGATTTTAAGAGAAATGCGTTTATGTGCTACTTGTTATAGACTCACCACTCACCCCCCTCATATCATTTTATTAATAACTCTAGTTCTTCCGTACTTAGCACTGATGATGGTGTACTCGTTATAGACTCACCACTCACCCCCCTCATATCATTTTATTAATAACTCTAGTTCTTCCGTACTTAGCACTGATGATGGTGTACTTGTTATAGACTCACCACTCACCCCCCTCATATCATTTTATTAATAACTCTAGTTCTTCCGTACTTAGCACTGATGATGGTGTACTTGTTATAGACTCACCACTCACCCCCCTCATATCATTTTATTAATAACTCTAGTTCTTCCGTACTTAGCACTGATGATGGTGTACTTGTTATAGACTCACCACTCACCCCCCTCATATCATTTTATTAATAACTCTAGTTCTTCCGTACTTAGCACTGATGATGGTGTACTTGTTATAGACTCACCACTCACCCCCCTCATATCATTTTATTAATAACTCTAGTTCTTCCGTACTTAGCACTGATGATGGTGTACTTGTTATAGACTCACCACTCACCCCCCTCATATCATTTTATTAATAACTCTAGTTCTTCCGTACTTAGCACTGATGATGGTGTACTTGTTATAGACTCACCACTCACCCCCCTCATATCATTTTATTAATAACTCTAGTTCTTCCGTACTTAGCACTGATGATGGTGTACTTGTTATAGACTCACCACTCACCCCCCTCATATCATTTTATTAATAACTCTAGTTCTTCCGTACTTAGCACTGATGATGGTGTACTTGTTATAGACTCACCACTCACCCCCCTCATATCATTTTATTAATAACTCTAGTTCTTCCGTACTTAGCACTGATGATGGTGTACTTGTTATAGACTCACCACTCACCCCCCTCATATCATTTTATTAATAACTCTAGTTCTTCCGTACTTAGCACTGATGATGGTGTACTTGTTATAGACTCACCACTCACCCCCCTCATATCATTTTATTAATAACTCTAGTTCTTCCGTACTTAGCACTGATGATGGTGTACTTGTTATAGACTCACCACTCACCCCCCTCATATCATTTTATTAATAACTCTAGTTCTTCCGTACTTAGCACTGATGATGGTGTACTTGTTATAGACTCACCACTCACCCCCCTCATATCATTTTATTAATAACTCTAGTTCTTCCGTACTTAGCACTGATGATGGTGTACTTGTTATAGACTCACCACTCACCCCCCTCATATCATTTTATTAATAACTCTAGTTCTTCCGTACTTAGCACTGATGATGGTGTACTTGTTATAGACTCACCACTCACCCCCCTCATATCATTTTATTAATAACTCTAGTTCTTCCGTACTTAGCACTGATGATGGTGTACTTGTTATAGACTCACCACTCACCCCCCTCATATCATTTTATTAATAACTCTAGTTCTTCCGTACTTAGCACTGATGATGGTGTACTTGTTATAGACTCACCACTCACCCCCCTCATATCATTTTATTAATAACTCTAGTTCTTCCGTACTTAGCACTGATGATGGTGTACTTGTTATAGACTCACCACTCACCCCCCTCATATCATTTTATTAATAACTCTAGTTCTTCCGTACTTAGCACTGATGATGGTGTACTTGTTATAGACTCACCACTCACCCCCCTCATATCATTTTATTAATAACTCTAGTTCTTCCGTACTTAGCACTGATGATGGTGTACTTGTTATAGACTCACCACTCACCCCCCTCATATCATTTTATTAATAACTCTAGTTCTTCCGTACTTAGCACTGATGATGGTGTACTTGTTATAGACTCACCACTCACCCCCCTCATATCATTTTATTAATAACTCTAGTTCTTCCGTACTTAGCACTGATGATGGTGTACTTGTTATAGACTCACCACTCACCCCCCTCATATCATTTTATTAATAACTCTAGTTCTTCCGTACTTAGCACTGATGATGGTGTACTTGTTATAGACTCACCACTCACCCCCCTCATATCATTTTATTAATAACTCTAGTTCTTCCGTACTTAGCACTGATGATGGTGTACTTGTTATAGACTCACCACTCACCCCCCTCATATCATTTTATTAATAACTCTAGTTCTTCCGTACTTAGCACTGATGATGGTGTACTTGTTATAGACTCACCACTCACCCCCCTCATATCATTTTATTAATAACTCTAGTTCTTCCGTACTTAGCACTGATGATGGTGTACTTGTTATAGACTCACCACTCACCCCCCTCATATCATTTTATTAATAACTCTAGTTCTTCCGTACTTAGCACTGATGATGGTGTACTTGTTATAGACTCACCACTCACCCCCCTCATATCATTTTATTAATAACTCTAGTTCTTCCGTACTTAGCACTGATGATGGTGTACTTGTTATAGACTCACCACTCACCCCCCTCATATCATTTTATTAATAACTCTAGTTCTTCCGTACTTAGCACTGATGATGGTGTACTTGTTATAGACTCACCACTCACCCCCCTCATATCATTTTATNGGTGACAATTTGATGAGATCAAGCCCTTAGCATTGCTAAAATGAAGACGCCATAGTGAAAAATGTTATTAAGGGGTGTAGCATTTAATAGACATTTATTGGAATAAAGTTGAACATGTATAACAAAGAACAACATAAACATTTATAAGATGAATGTTTGCGCAATTGTAAGCAATTTGAAACCGAACTAGTTTCTGTTCTAAATCCTTGCATTCTCCTATGTTTTGGTCTAATGTTTATCGAGGTCTCGGCTGGACTTCTTGAGATGGGAGTTATCCCTGCACAATCCCTATTCACCTGCCCTACCACACATTGATTTAAAAAAACCGCTTAGCAAGAATTTACATTCAATCTACGAGTGAGCATGCTGCAATCAGTTTGTTAAGAATACACCTTAGCGTTTCTAAAAATTTACTAAAAATTTAATTCTATAAATCCTGATAAAAGAGAGATTTGGCAGCTCGAACATAGGATCAGCAGGCTCTCTAATAAATCAATTTATGCATTTAAGTGACGGCACTTCACATATTTATATGAAATTGTTGGTTGTGAAAATGTTTTAGGTCTCTGATTCCATAACTTCCTAGACTAAAATTCGTTTGAGACATCAGAGAACAGTTTGGTCCCGTTTCTGTCTGTCTATCTGTCGTTTAATTTTTGCGAACCAACATACTTTAAAAACTATACGTCCAATTTTAATGAAATTTGGATGGTGTCATAATCAGTCCATTGTTTGTCCCTTATATGTTTCAACCCTCTGCGCCCATTTGTTTCTCTCCTACATGTGCAATAACATACATTAATAAACCTGTAGACCCATATCTTCAGAAGTTCTCATCTGATTTTTATGACATTTGAATGGTTTGTCAAAAGTAGCCCGCTGATAGCCCCAGATTTATGCCAACTGTCTGCCCTCTTTAAATTTTTGAAGTAATTACTACCTTTTACAGGTTTGGCTTTCAGCCAACAATTATTATGCCGATGGAGTGACAAACTAACCTCGTGTCTTCTATTAGAATCTGTGCCAAACGAGAGTTAGTGCGTTGACAGCGCGGGAAATCGAGTGACACACAGATTGGCCAACCTCTGAGAGAACAAATAAAGCCACTACATTTACCTTCTTATATGGTTATCCAGAGGAAAAATCTTGAACTCTCATTGGCTCCCCAACCCATTTGATAGTTTTTCCTGCGCTATCAACGCACTAAATCTCGTTTGGCACAGACTGTACACTGTACACACATAGTTGTATTAGCACTTAAGCTGGTGGGCTACTGAGTTAGTTAATGCTGATAAAAGCGAAAAATTTCTAAGCAATTCTGCATTTCTATATTATGTGCTAAGATAAACTTAACATGGTTGTTTACATGTTTCATCTTGTTCTTTTAGTTGTAACATATCCTTTACAGCTTGTTTCTCTGAAGATATTCTTTTGGAATCCTTCCTTTTTGTTGTTTTTACTACGTGACCGGTGGAAGAGCATTAGATTGTAGACTAGAGAGGACACCAGGAGTTGATGAGCCGTGAACTGCCGCAGACTATTTTGCCTGGTCTATTAGCTAGGGCGATAAGGCCCGACACTGTATCTACCTCGCCCACATTCCACTCTGTTCCTTACTACTGACGCACACACCATTAACTTTTACTAGCTTCAAACTAGAAGCCGCTTTGTTCCCTGACTATTAACAACGTGAAAAGATCAAAAAATCATTTCTCCATCGTCTAATTTATTTATTTATTACTTCTACCACTTATCCAATAAGCAAATTTATTACTATTCATCCTAATACATTTTAATTTTCTAATAATAACTTAAAAGAGTTCTATCACTTCCCAAAAATAACACTTTTTTTGTTTCAACTCAGTTTTATAGTTTCAGAAGTTTATTATATGGAGCGATAACTTATTTCTTGAACTTTATCTGAGGATAACAGTGTTTTTTTTTTTTATTTTATTATTTATCAACCTAGGTCAGTTTAAAGAGTTAATAACACTTTTTTTGTTTCAACTCAGTTTTATAGTTTCAGAAGTTTATTATAAGGAGCGACAAATTATGAACAAATATAAACTCCTTCAGAGGATAACAGTGTTTTCCGAATAAACCGAAGGCAACGGAAGCTAAATGATCGTTTGAAGAACGAAAAATCTTCTCCGATTTTAAAAATTCCAAAAAGATAGAAATTCGTTTCAGATAACAGGGAACATTTTTCATTTTTTGTCCTATATAAGTTTTAACCTTTTGCACCCATTCGTTTTTCTCTTCAAAATGAGCACAGACTACATTAATTTTCACCTACATCTCCAAAAGTGCACATCAAATTTTTATGAAATTTTGTGGGTTTTTTTTTCAAAAATAGGCCGCAGATAGCTCCAAATTAATGTCAAATGTCGTGCTCTTTAAACTTTAAAGCAATTAACTAACTTTACAATGGTTTTCTGCCACAAATTATTATAATTCCATTTTGCACAGAAAGAGGGAATGAAAAAAATAATTTATAGTTAAACTTAGATAGTCTAACTGCGTTAGATTCTCTTCTTTTAAGATTGTTGTATATCTTTCGTCTTCTTCTTCTTATAAGTTCTCTATCCGACACTGTATCTACCTCGCCCACATTCCACTCTGTCTCTCACTACTGACGCACACACCATTAACTTTTACTAGCTTCAAACTAANGGTTGTGAAAATGTTTTAGGTCTCTGATTCCATAACTTCCTAGACTAAAATTCGTTTGAGACATCAGAGAACAGTTTGGTCCCGTTTCTGTCTGTCTATCTGTCGTTTAATTTTTGCGAACCAACATACTTTAAAAACTATACGTCCAATTTTAATGAAATTTGGATGGTGTCATAATCAGTCCATTGTTTGTCCCTTATATGTTTCAACCCTCTGCGCCCATTTGTTTCTCTCCTACATGTGCAATAACATACATTAATAAACCTGTAGACCCATATCTTCAGAAGTTCTCATCTGATTTTTATGACATTTGAATGGTTTGTCAAAAGTAGCCCGCTGATAGCCCCAGATTTATGCCAACTGTCTGCCCTCTTTAAATTTTTGAAGTAATTACTACCTTTTACAGGTTTGGCTTTCAGCCAACAATTATTATGCCGATGGAGTGACAAACTAACCTCGTGTCTTCTATTAGAATCTGTGCCAAACGAGAGTTAGTGCGTTGACAGCGCGGGAAATCGAGTGACACACAGATTGGCCAACCTCTGAGAGAACAAATAAAGCCACTACATTTACCTTCTTATATGGTTATCCAGAGGAAAAATCTTGAACTCTCATTGGCTCCCCAACCCATTTGATAGTTTTTCCTGCGCTATCAACGCACTAAATCTCGTTTGGCACAGACTGTACACTGTACACACATAGTTGTATTAGCACTTAAGCTGGTGGGCTACTGAGTTAGTTAATGCTGATAAAAGCGAAAAATTTCTAAGCAATTCTGCATTTCTATATTATGTGCTAAGATAAACTTAACATGGTTGTTTACATGTTTCATCTTGTTCTTTTAGTTGTAACATATCCTTTACAGCTTGTTTCTCTGAAGATATTCTTTTGGAATCCTTCCTTTTTGTTGTTTTTACTACGTGGCCGGTGGAAGAGCATTAGATTGTAGACTAGAGAGGACACCAGGAGTTGATGAGCCGTGAACTGCCGCAGACTATTTTGCCTGGTCTATTAGCTAGGGCGATAAGGCCCGACACTGTATCTACCTCGCCCACATTCCACTCTGTTCCTTACTACTGACGCACACACCATTAACTTTTACTAGCTTCAAACTAGAAGCCGCTTTGTTCCCTGACTATTAACAACGTGAAAAGATCAAAAAATCATTTCTCCATCGTCTAATTTATTTATTTATTACTTCTACCACTTATCCAATAAGCAAATTTATTACTATTCATCCTAATACATTTTAATTTTCTAATAATAACTTAAAAGAGTTCTATCACTTCCCAAAAATAACACTTTTTTTGTTTCAACTCAGTTTTATAGTTTCAGAAGTTTATTATATGGAGCGATAACTTATTTCTTGAACTTTATCTGAGGATAACAGTGTTTTTTTTTTTTATTTTATTATTTATTTTTATTTTATTTTATTTATTTTTTTTTGCTTCCGAGCTTACTGAAGGCAACGGAAGCTAAGTGGTCGTTTGAACAACGAAAAATCTTCTCCGATTTTAGAAATTCGAAGATAGAAATTCGTTTCACTTATCAGAGAACATTTTACATTCTGAAATTTGGAGGTAATTTGGGGGATTAGCCCATTGTTGGTCCGATGTAAGTTTCCTTCTGCGCCCATTTGTTTTTCTTCCTTATGGGTACAAACATACATTAATTTACACTTATATTTTCAAAAGTACTTATCTGATTTTAATGAAATTTTAAGGGTTTGTCAAAAAAAATCCCGCAGACAGCCCCAAATTAATGTCAAATGTCTGCGCTCTTTAAACTTAAAAGTAATTAACTAACTTTACAATGGTTTTCTGCCAAAAATGATTATAATTCCATTTTAAAAAGAAAGAGGGGATGAAAAAAAAAAAAATTAAGAGTTAGGTATAGATTGTCGGGTATGCGTTAGATTCTCTTCTTTTAAGATTGTTGTATATCTTTCGTCTTCATCTTCTTGTAAGTTCTCTTTCGCTTATGGTGATTATTAGTCACCTAAAAACCTCGGTGAAATTGACAGAGGATTCCAAATTTTATAAATCTATTTTTTATAAAAATCTATTGTATTAATTTGCTCTAAATCTATTTAAAACTTTATCTTTTACAAATATTCCAATTTTTAACAAATTACAATAATTTATTCTAGTTCTATTTATAATAAAACCTAGTTTATCAAAAACAGCTGTTTCTAATATAGATAAAGTTTAAAATAATGATTTTTTTTTAATGCACTGTTCAACCTTGAGGAAGACTTTATTAAGTCTTAATGAAGTAGTTTTTTTTGTTATGCTCTGTTAGTTTACCACTTTAATTAAATTTCATTCATAAAGGTGTTTTGTAATTACTCTTTTTTTTAGAAAAAAAAAATCAATTATGATAAGTATTATTGAATTTACATAGTTATCATGTCTAGAGGAGTTAAAAAGAGAAACATGACCTGTATTAAAATATGTAATGTTGTACATGCGTGTTCGAGTCTAGACGCACGCAGGTTCTGTAAGGCGAGCATGATTTCCATCGCTGCATTGTATTGTTTATTATAATGAAGCATGTGCGATATCGAGCTGCAGGAAGCACGGCATTCCAAAGAGAAGGGTCTGTCTAAAGGTTTTGGGAAACCCTTGAAAATCTACATGTTAGTTAGTACATGTTGCGTGTTTCGGAAGCATGAACAGGGCCAGCATGTTAAGGGCTTTAGTACAAACATGTTTAATAACAAACATGCACGCTCTAAGCTGCACAACGTCTCCACGTATACATCTCTTGAATAGATGTGACAATGATTAATTAGGTTAAATTGCAGTGTCCTGGTCTAGCTCTAACCACCTCAAGTGGCTCCTAGACTACATTACCGTCGGCTCCTAAATCTACGGATTAACGCCCCTCCCCCCTCCCTCAGTATAACCGTATTACGGTCTACCTCGGACTCCATTGTTTATCAACTACGGTAAATCTTTACTCTGTTTTGCTCTCGAACATGAATTGAACCGAGCAACCCTTAGTGGCTTAGCAGTAATCACCTCCAGCCATAATCACGCTGCTCTAACAACCAATAATACTAAATCTCCTTCCACTCTACTTACAATATTAACTTTATTAATCTTCCATCACATCCGCCATCCTCAAATTTAATATTTTATATATATATATCTATATA
>KZ651148.1:570559-582979 GCA_001010745.2 Gerris buenoi | reverse complement strand
AAAAAAAAAATATATTGCTAAAAAAAAGAGAAAAAGATGAGGGGGGGGGGACGAAATTACAAACAAGGAGGGATGTAAGTTTGAAAAAGGAATAGAGATCAAAGAGCTGATTTGTTTTTTCTACCTCGGGGCCTTTCTTTAAGTATAGAAAAACAAAAATTCTATCTCACTAAACAACCAGCTGCGTTCCTTGTTTTGGTAATTTGAAAACGGGTGAAAAGTGAGAGAAAAAGTTGCTTATATAAACAAACTTATAAATATTGAAAATAAAAGGTTGATTGCGGGTCAAGTTATTTTTATTTTTAATTTAAATACATATAAATATTTTATTTAATATGTTTTTAGTTGAAAATAAATTTTGGAGATAACATATAGATACATTGTAGCATGTAGTTTTACTCAGGGACTCTAATCAGTGTAAGTAAAGTTGAAAATATAATATTGATTATACAATCTAAGGTTTTCTTAAAATATAATAAATTAAAGAAGTTACAGGCGAACATTTATTTGATGATTTTTTATCGAACTAATCCCTTACTCTACCGAACAGTAGACAAACAACTTCTTAATATTAAGTTAATACTTTTTACAGCACTGCAACTAGAGAGGTAAACATAATGAACTGTGGTTCGAGTCTCAGTGGTGGCATACATTTTTATCTATCTTTTTTTTCTTCTTCTATAGTAATACTGCGTACATTTATTATGGAATAAAAATGTACGTGTCCCCAATGGGAATAGAAATATGTCCAAACAACCACACTTTTATTTCATAGTGATATCACATTATTTTATAAGTTAAATTTTTCATCCAATGTAGAAGATTCTATGTACTACACAATTATTTTTTATAATTTTAAAACAAAAATCTAATTAAATATTTGCTATTTTTAATAAGTTTTTTTTTTTTTTTTAATTTAATCTTAAGTTTAAAATTAAGGGCGTTTATGAGCTCAATATCAGCTAAAATTGAGGCTATAAGCTCAGCTAATCAGCTCCTTCCCTTAACGTTATTTAAAAATAAACCCCAAGCCTAAAACACCAAAAAGTCTTCATTAAGGAGCCAAGATGAAAAAATTAATAAATAAAATGTTAATAAAGGTTTCTTCTTTTAGCAGTATTATATTTTTTGAATCCACCAGTAATTACAAATTAACAAGAAATTGTTCTTATTAGTAATTAAATCATGTAATTAGTGCCTCAAGAAAATAATTAAAATTTAAATTACGTTTCAAAACTCTAAATTTATGTATTAAAATTGTCGTTTTCTAGATTAACGTTTATTGTATAATTAATTATTTCTTCCTGTTTTTTGTTTTGTTCTTTTGTTTTTATTCTTAATTGCACTGAATATTTTAATGCTCCTCGAACCTTCGCTTATATATTTTAGTGATATAATTATAGTTATAATTATTATATAAAAATTTAAACTTTCCGTATGAATACCAAAAACTAAATGTATTTTAGTGATAGCTATTTTAACAAATCATTTGTAAACCCTTTATATTACCTTCAATTATATTTGTTTATTTGTCTGTCGACGTCTGTCTGTCTGTAGTCCGTCGGCTGTAATCAAAATATTTGGAGGGTTAATTATCCCTCTTACAGTCATCCAATAAAGCTGAAAATTGGCACATAGAACTTTAATAATTTTAATAATATGAGCAACAATTTTTTTTTTTTTAAATAATTTAAAACTCCACAATTTTTTTTTTTTTAAATTAAAATAATTTTACTAATTCATAACATTATATTTATTAATCAACTCAATAATTAAACAGATTAACTTGTCAATGACTCACTCAACAAAAATACACAATTTTTTAAGGATTTAAAAAAACAAACTATTTTTTATGGGTTAGAATTATTATTATTTTGTTCGTCAATCAAATGGTCTATTGTTTCATATTTTTAGGGTCCGTAGGCAAAAGCCAAGGACCCTTATATTTTCGCGCGTGTGTCTGTCTGTCCGTCCGTCCGTCGCATGATCTCACAGCTACACCTTTCGTCCAATGACTTTGAAATTTAGCATGTATATGTCTTGTACCTACCCACACATGTTAAAAATATAGCGACTTAAAAAAAAAATATTTAAAAAAAAATGTAGGGTAAAAAAACTTAAGGGTTAAATTATTTTATTTTTTTTCGACATCGTGAGGGGTATCATATTAAAGGGTACGTCGAGCTGATTACAAAAATATATAATTCTTTGGTTATAACTTTGATAGGGCGAGCGTAGGCACGTTTGAAGTGGGTCTTAAAACATGTCCCCCCCCCTCTATCTCGTTTATGTGAAGTGCAAAAAATCTGAAAAAATTCCTGAACATTCTTCGACCAAAAGTAAAGGTACCACTTTTTGGAAATTTCGAAAAATAAAATTATTTTACTGTTTATAGGCAAAATACGGTGTTTTATAGTTATGGTCTATTCGATGTATTTATATGGCTGTATTTCGGTTCAATGGCAAAACAAAATACTTCATCAGAAGTTTGTTTATGTGTTTTGAGAATATCAGACCCTTAGGATAGTTCAAAGTAAGCTTTTTAGTATTTTAAAAAACACCATCAATAGGGTACTACTTAAACAATACAGTGTTGACTACGGACCCTCGCTGTGTGCTGGGCTAGCACACACTTGACCTGTTTATTTAAATTATAAAGAAAGTATTTTATTTTGGTTCAGTAAAGAGATGCCAATTTGTAAGTTAAATGGTTCAATCTGTAAGCAAAAAAAAAATACGCGCTTAAATAAATTTTTCTTTAACATCAGCCTTTCTGTACACTATGTCTTTATACGTAGTAGGTATCTATATTTGTTTTATGTATGTACATACATATTATATTATATTTGTTGTATGTATGTACAACAAATATATCTCATATGTATATTTTTATTTGTATGTATTGTAAATCTTTATTACGTTTCAATCAGTAGAACATATTTGTATTACATAATGATTAAAAGGCTATAAGTAATACAAAAGTTAAAAAATATTGATATAAAGACAAAAAAATAAAAGTAAAAGGTAGGCAAGTAACTTTATTGCTCATAACTTACATTTATAATTATAGGTTATTACGTGAAATTATGATTGTAAAATTTATTACTCGTAAATTTATTTATTTTTTTCAATACCTAAGTGAATTTATTTTTATCAGTTTTTGTTATCAAGTTGTAGGAACTGTGTAAGGTTAAAGCTTAGGACCTGTAAGCTGTACAGGTCACGGATGACGCATGAATACTTTCACCTCTGCCTTATTGCTTATGAAACAGGTTTTTTTTTCTTTTAGTGTACCTGTCGTTTTTTTTTTTTTTTTTTTTTTTTTTTTTTTTTTTTTGTTTTTTTCCTTGTGCCGTATTGATTTGTCTTTGTTTACACAGGTTCACTGTTTGTTTGAACCTATAGACAAATATAAGCGTAAGAGTTTGTTCAACTCATTTAGAAAGGTTCTTATATAGGTACGATATAGCGTGTTTGAATATTCATAATTTTTTTTTTTTTCTTTTTAAATGAATAATTTGTATTGTTAATGGGTTTTTAATAATTACTTTGTTTTTTTTCGGTTGTGTTTTTAACATATTTAAAAAAATTTGTTTCCAATTGAAGAAGAGATAATAAATTGTTACTTTTGGTTTCCTTTTTTAATCTAGTGTGCCATTGAGAGTTTATGGGAACATCAATAAGAATCAATAAAACTTTGTTAATGCTGATGTTAAGATTATATTTTCTCAAGTATTGTATTCATAATAATTATTAAAAGCTCCTGCAATTTTGGTCAGATAAATACACAACACATACAGAGTAAAACGAAATTTGGAGAGGAAATATAATTTAAGATTATTGTGGTATATCCGATAACACTTTTAGAGTAATACATTTAATAAAATGTATAAAAGAGGAAGGTTATAAGAATAAACAAACTTCAATGTTTATAAAAACATTTAAATGTGGGAATTTTTAACATCGAAAGATAGAAGAAGAAAAGTGTATATCATCTCTCCCAAACCAGTCTTAGTGTAGACTTAGTATATCTTATGTAGACAGTGGTCTAAATAAAACCCTAGTGAGACCTTCCTCTTGTTGTGAAGATCTTATAGAAAATTTCATCAAGCTAGCAATACAATTGTAGATCTGTGTATAGTGACCAAACAGACTCTTATTAAGTGAGTTCTTTAAAATTTTGTAAAAAACTAGGTTAGATCTTTACATTTTGCTTCAAATTGATATTTTTTCGGTTCATAATAGTTGAGTTTACAAAAGCAACAATGTTTTCTGGAGTAATAAAACTAAAATTATATCTTATTTATAATTTATGAATCCTTTAATTATAAGTATTATCTACTTTACTGGTAAAATCCAAGCTCTCAAATTTCTATAGACTATTATCCCTTCAATCAAAGATACTTTGAAAAATCATCAATTCCTCATCATTACTTACCTCACAATTCACCACGACCTTAAACTTCTAAAAATACCTTTTGTACATGACCTTGCTTCTCACCGCTATATAAAATCCCATTGAAACCCCATATACCCATCTTAATCCTTTGATCAAATCCATCCTGACAGCTTAGAGACATTAGTCTCGAGACTTACTGCTATAAGGGTAAGTGTCCACCTGAGACTAAATCTCGAGAGCTAGTCTCGAGATTAGTCTCAGAACCTTATCCACTTGAGAGCAACATCAGACTCTCTCGAGTCTCGGAGAGTCGGCGAGTCTCCGAGACTAGTCTCAGCCCCATGTCCACTAGCGATTTCAATCTCGAGTGCGAGTCTCGATACTAAAAAGTCTCAGATGGACACTTACCCTAATTCATACCCTCAACAGATGTAATGAATTAATATAATGCACGACACGAGTGCTACCACTGGGAAGCCTCTCCTTCCACAATAATCCATGTCACTGTATTACAATTTTTATCTTTATTACTAATAGAAAAATGAATTTGAAAGAAATTTATGTGTAAAATAAAATATCAGTAGAATACGTCGCTGCCGTCTATAATTTGACGAAGTTTAATTTCTTGAATTCGTATGGAAATTGCTGTGGAAAATCAAAGTATTAATAAGTTATCAGTGTTTAAAGTTACGGTTGGCTTTTGCGAAGGGCAGGGATTTGAAATTGTATTGGTGGAAGGGGAGAGTGGGCGGCATAGTTGGATGTTTTAGATGTAGATAGGAAACGGTTGTTAATAGTAGAGGATGTAGGTTATGACTGAGGGAGGTCTGGCTAGAAGAGGTTGCATTGGTTCGGTGAGTGAATAGGATCCCGGTGGAATGCTGATGACCTTCCGCTGCCACCCACTCTCACTATCTTCTCCAGATGCAAAACCTTTACCAGCCATTCACTGCTCGGGCAGCAAAACACGCTTTTCTGCCTCCCACGGTCCCTGCCTCCAACTCATGGCAAACCATTTAGCCGTCGTCCACTAACCCAATGACCAATGACAAACAAGTGAGGATTGCAACAGCTACGTCAACCGCTGATATGACTTGTAGTGTCCTTCAAAGGCGATCCTATGACCTTCAATCAAGAAACTAGATAAACGCCATCAGGTATTTTTAGCCTTTCAAGCAAGCAACACTTGTGTCGAAGAATTTACATTATGTAGAAGTATTCATCGGTTCTTTCAAGAAGGAATTTTCCTTGTCCTTCTCTTTTACATACTCTGCGTTGAAAGCAATTATAATAAACAACATCACATTCCTTTGGACTCGGGGATTGAGAAGAACTTCACAAGTATCAAAGCATTCTTCATATTAATATAATATTGGACGTGATTTACTGATGTGTTGTGTGACGTTGACGTTTTAGAATTTAGTGGTCCCAGCTTAATTTCTGCAATTCCCACATCAATCTGTCCTATACTCACCATTTAGTGATTTTTCAATTCGTGTAATTATTTATTTAGCTTGGATGCTATGACATTTTTTTTTTTTTTTTTTTGTATTGTTAAAAAAATAAATGTCAGTTGCCTTTTTCGAAGTATCAACGATAGACGTGCATTTGTCAATTCCTTTTTCTTTCTCTATACTTAATCATTATTGTTTAAGTCTTAAGCCCTTTGCTCGCCATTGAGTATAATTCAACATTTGTTGGTCCTTTGGGCCGGATCTTGTTCACAAACCAAATGCGGTTCTTCTTCAAATATATTTCTCTCGAGATAATATTTTCTATGAAAAAAATAATATTAATATGACAAGGAATTTCCCCTATTATAGTTTTCATAAGAAGTTACTGCTATTTTAGAATACCCTACAGCGTTTAATAGGGTAAAGGTTCGATATAGGAAATTGTTTGCCATTGGAAGGGTAGAATAACGATATTACAACTATAAAGTACTGCAAATGGAGTGATAAATTAGATTAAATTTAGATTACAGGAGGGTCTCGAGTATTTAGGGTTAGTGTTGGACCTTACCAAGGTCCTTGTATTCATTGTATGCAACGTTTCATCTTAAACTTAGGACTTAGTGGTCCCTAAAACTAAGTTAACTAGTTCCCTACTTGAATCTAAAGCAATATTATTTCTGCTGGTATCCCTAGATTACCAGATATCTATGCAGTTACAAGGACTTCGTCCTTTTTAGGGTGTTTCGTATTCGTAGATCCCTCTCAAAACCTTTATGCCGAGGGTGATGTGTCTGTCCGTCCTTCGCCCTTTGGTTCATATCACCAGAACCTTTGAGTTAAAGAGTTGTAATTTAACACTGGTGCAACTTTTTGACCAACACATAGTAAAAATGTGGAGAAGATAATAATTTAATATGCGTACTTCGTAATAATGAGGTAAAGTGAAATATTTTTATTTTTTTTGAAATTTTCGAGTGGGGTATCAAATGAAAGCTGGTAAAGAGTATGTTACTAATATGTGTATACATATTACATGTGGAGGTACTTTTTTTAAATTTTGCATTCTTTATTGGTTTTATGAGTTAAAATATCCCCCCCCCCTTACTATATAACGGATAGTCCTAAAACTTAGATTCAATATGTGCAAATACTTAATATGGGGCGTTGAAAATTTCCTGGAAAAAAAATCATTTGCATTGTTAAACTTCTCGGGGACTTGGTTAATTACTTTCATAAAAGACGAGGAGGGGGGGATTGTAATTGTATAAATAATACAACGGATATGCTGAATAACCGACGAAATCCGATAATAATCTACGAGAAGTATTTGGATGCAAGTACTTCTCTGTCATTTTTTTTTAATTTATAGTAAACTCGTATATTTTGATAAGCCTTCCCTGCCTTTGATATAATTACTGCCTTTTCATTCATAATGTATCTAGTAATGCTATTTCTAAGATCAGGTTATTAAAAGCAATTAATAGGGCTGAACTTCTAACTTCAGAGGAACCGAAGAATTTATGGATATATGTAGTTCAACCTATTGACCTGCTGAAATGTTTCCTCTTTTATTTTCATCTTCAAGGTAATTAGAGAAAAAGTCTTAAAACCTGGTGAGGCATTCCTTTAACGTCTAGATCCAATATTTGTTTTGTTTTTTATAAATTTAATAAATTTTATAATTGAAAAATGAAGTAGCAATTAAAACTTGAGACTTTGAGTCTCATATTTTTTGTATATGTGTGAAATATTCACCAATTTATTATTCTTAAGTAGTTTCTGTTCAAAAAATTATTCTATTTAATTTCATAATTTTCCTTACTTCCATTACTTTTCAATTTAAAATAATCATCTTAAAATTTAATTATCGCTTTTTAAAATTAATAATTAAAATGAAAATACCGTGAAATGATTAATTATCTAGTTTTTAGAAAACGTTCTTAATATTTTGTGTAAAATACAATTTTCCTTTTTTGGACTTTGAAAACTACGTTTATCTCGAAAATAATAATATAATGCGTTATAACTAAAAGTTTCAAGTATAATTATTATCATTATACGGTTATGTAACTAAAACAAGGGTTTAAAAACTAATTCCATTTCTCTTGAGTTAATCCGTTTGAACCGAAAAAGTTATACTTCCGAGTCGATAAACATTTGTTTCCTAAATTTAAGAAACCAGTCAAACAGTCTCCGAAATTAAAATTTTAGTTTTTTCCCTTTAGTAATAATAATTATCCACAAACCAGTAATTTAACAAAAACCCACAATTATATAAAGATATTATATATTTTCCATATCTAATGTTTAAATTTCCAAAGATATAAAAATATAGTACAGTAGTCGCCGCTTAATGTGATCACTTTGGGACCAAGGCCTAGTGATCACATTAACCGACTGATAATAATAAGCAAAATCTCATTGGTTAAGCTTTCATTGTGTTTTTATTGGATTAAAATATAAATAGATAACACCGGAAAATTCCAATATTTTCGCTAATAGCCTAAATAATCCACGCTAATAATGGGCAAAAAAATAAAAATAATAATAAACAAACGGCCCACTGGAAGGAGTATAATAAAAATAGGAAAAAACTGTTTATTATGTACACATTACTCTTAAATTATTATCTCAGAAACTATTCTTTTAGGGCACACTCAATATCTTCTAGTCCTCTCTCTGTTTTCTTATGCGAATTTGGTTGTAATTCTTTAAAGAGACAATCCCGATATCATTCCGTTGTTTTAAAAGTTTATTCACCAATGGCTGATAAAGTTTCCAATTTAATTGCGGCTTTCCGCTGGCTCATCTCGGTCGAAAGACGATCGTACGATCTTTAGATGTCTAGTTTCTCCTACGAGCTGAGATCACGACGTTTTGAAGCACTCATTCTTTGTTTAAAACTTTTTATAACAAAAATAATCGACTTCGAACTTGTATAAATGTAATGTTAATTTGACTAAAGAGTTCTCAGAAACGATTGAAAGACAAAAACAACTGAGCTTTGTCTAAGTGAAATGTCGTAGAAATAGAGGGAGAAATGGATGTTTAGATGTTCTATGTCTATGTATAATATAAAGTAATGTAAAGGAAGTAGTAAAGGTGGCGTAAGGTATACTTTCTCAGAATCCTGGATGTTTAGACGAAATGCTTCTTGATTTGCCACAGCTTTAGTCGTTTCCCCGAAAATAATATAAAAAAATTTAACGATTTCGACTCACAATAAACGAAATACTGATAACAATAAACGGATAAATTTTAATGCATTGGTATTGGGTGGGCCCGTTCCAAGCTATTTTGATCACATTAAGCGGTGACTACTGTATATTGTATATAGTAGGAATAGATTTTTAATTTGAAAAGCATACTAAACATTAAAATGATAATTATAAGTGCTAATTATAATATAATTAGAAAATATATAGGTTAAATTTAGCTATGAAGAATAAAGTAGAAATTTTTGAAGTGGGAAAAACGTTAGATAATTAATGATGTAGCGGGACTCGGGTTCGCTAATGATTTTTTTTTTTTAATTTGAGTAAAACCTGTTTTTAGAAAATAAATTATTTTTCCTAAATGAAAATCTAATTAATTGATAAACTCCTGAAAAGACCCTTTGTAATTTAATATCCTTACGTAACAGTAATTAAAATTGAAATTGTAATGAAAAATTCGCTTGTTTTAAAACCTGTATTTTTGTCTTTGTTTAATCATCTATTTTCAGCTTTGATACTTTTACATCGGGAGTTCTTAAATATCAAACAAATTGTAAAATTATTCCAGGACCTCACGGGGGTATTTGTTTTTTTTATTAACTTTACGTGTTCTCGTCTTTTTCCATCGGAATCACTGGAAATTAACGTCAAGAAAAAAACCGGTTTAGTGATGGTCGAATCATACTAATCTACCATTATATCTTCTTTTTTTTGTCGGTGAAAATTTCATAAAAGGGATAAAAATGTTTCCCCCTCATAAAATGATACTTTCCTCTCCGACAATTTATGACAATTTTTTTCCGTTAAAAAAAGTAATTTAGAAATATAATAAAAAAGAAATGAGATATGAATTATACTGGAAACCACTGGAAGATACAAAACTCTCGGACAATAATTGTACTTTGTCCGAATAGCCGGATATTTATACCGTAAAAACACCTTAAACCTATAAATTAAACAAGAGATACGGAATTAGAGCCATTAACGTCTGGATGGAGCCCGTTAAAGTGGAGCCGCTAAGAGCCCGTTATAACCGTCTAGGTGTGCAACCGCTGGACGCAAAGTTGGGCTGAACACTCGCAAAGTTGGGCTGAACACTCGTACACAAGGGCTGTACACGTAATTGCGCAGACTTTTCATTATGCAATAGTTTCCCAGAACACTCAGTTTCACCTTATTTTACGACTCTAATAAAGCAATTATACAAAAGTTACCGTTTTGTAAAACACAAATTCATCTTTGTTAATCATCTTTTCGGTGTGAGGGAAAAAAACAATTAGACTCTAGATTTCAATTTATTACAGAACTTGTTTAGAAGCCTGTGGCTTTTTTTTCTTATGAATCCATTTGCATGTAATAGATATATAAAAGTGTTATATCTCGTATATAGAGTATAATCTATATGAAAGCTTTCTTTCTAAAAATAATAAAAATATAACAAATTAATAAATCTATCAGCCTTTTAATGTTCAAAAAGAAAAGAAAACCTAGTATTTGTTTTTCCCTATCACCATAAACTTTTTTTTCTTTGTCAATTTTCATCCCTTCTACAATTATTTCTTCTATATTTTTCAATTACAGTTTGTGTTTGGATTAAAATTTGAGAATTTCATTAGATTGTTACTCCCCTCATAAAAAAACAGAGGGTAGTAAAAATCTAAAGAAGGTGCACGGAATGTTCTTCTTTAGACTGTTACTTCCCTTATTAAAAGTAAAATTGTGATACTCATTTGTCCCAAAGTACATTGGACTAAACATCCCTTTGGCTTAATAGTAATTTAGTCTAAATCATTTATATTCTTAAAAAAACATAGTTATCATTTAAAAAGTTTAAAAAAAAAAATCTCAAACTGTTTTTTGTTGTCATATTTAGGTGCATTAACAAGCTTTTGAAGGAAGATTCATGATTCTATGTATAGAAGCTTTTCTAGAACCATGTAGAATCTTTTGGAGAACCTATAGTAGGTTCTCCAAGATACTCTGACATCATCGCTTTCCATCCATGTTAATAAAACCGCCATGATCATTGACTCTACAATAAGGTATGAAAGTAACGATCTGGACCAAGCTGTATTAGTTCATCAGGAGAAATTAAACATATATGAGAAATGTATAGAATACTACAAGGAAAAGTTTCAAGAATCCCACTGAGAAAGAAATTTTCAAGTTCATGGACTTTGGTTTGGGGCTAGAAGCGCAATACCAATGAAAACCAAACTATTTTTTAAAAAAATTGGCATTGATCGAAATTTCTTAAGACTCCTAGCTGAAAATATCATTTTAGATTCTCTAGGTACTTATTATAAATAACCATATTTATCAATTAACTATAAATTTTATTTTTATTGTTTATAATTAGTGTTATCTAGTTTTTAAATATCTGTTTTAAGAACTGTAATTCTTTCATTAACTGATCGAATGTATTTTATTTATTTAACTATTGTCTTTTGATTGATTAGTGTGCTGTGTTTATAGCAATCCTTTAATGAAGGACAGCTCCACTTTGTACTTTTTCTCAATACAGTGTTTCTCTCGGGATTTTTTAATTAAATAATTTAGTTTTATTTTACTCAAACTAATAAATATTTGCTCATTACATGAGGAAGTAAATGCAACATGTTACTAAAATCTGATTTCTTGTTAACGATTTAATCCTGGATTAACTATTCAGAGTACACAGGATATAAACTCATTAACTGATTATTTAACCTGGTATTAAGAAGCTATTATTGGATTCGGGATTAAGTTTATATCTGAGGGAATCAGCTCGAGGATTATTAACTTAAAGAGTTAAGGAATTAATAGTTTTAAACCTTAATCCTAGATTTGTTTTAACTGTCATTACGTTTAATAGTATTACACGAGATTATCATTGTATATTTAAATAAAACATTTTATCTACGATTGATACGTAATATAAATTACATCTCTGTTTAGATTCGTAGAAAGTGATTCTTTACATACCTGTATTAATTGCGCATGCGTGTCACATTGTTTTGAACAATTCCTCTTTTTTTCCACTCTAGTGAGGTAAAGAAGAAGAATTCCTCTTTTCTTCGAGTACAGTGACAAAAAGAAGAAGAATTATTCGTCAACTTTACTCACGATTAGCGAGTTTGTTTACATTTAACATAACTAATTTGATGTTTATTTAATAAAAGTAACTGTTTGTATCGAGTTTTTTTGTGAAAATCAATGAGTGATTTAAGTGATTATGAAGAATATGAGGAGAATAATACGCCTTCCGAAATAATTAATTCGGCACAAAATACAACTAACGAATTGATGTCATCTTTATCAAAAGAGAAATACTGAAATACGAGCTTACATACAGGAAGTTTATTATTTTTTT
>KZ651148.1:545641-556895 GCA_001010745.2 Gerris buenoi | reverse complement strand
AAAAATTACTTTAGAAAGATATTTTTTTTTTACGTTTTTGGTAGTATTCATACTACGGAAATTAAATTCGGTGCAAGGTATCATTAACGACAGAGGAAATTATTCTTCAGTGTAGCTTAGTTGGTAGAACACTATACTGGAAATATAGAGGCCCGTGGTTCAAATCCCGACACTAGAGCCTATTTTTCTCTGTCTGTTTCCTGTAGTTAATAATAATTATGATTTGATTTAAATTTAGAAAGATAGTTTACCAGTGATTTCAGATTCAAGTAGGTGCAGATTCCGTTCAACATCCTGGACCTCCGAGGGCTCTAGTTCGGCTGCAATACCAGTAAGTCTCCTCTCAGCAGAGTTAGCCACAACTTGCTTACCCTCTGCCTCCTTCAGCAATGCCTGAAAAGAAAATAAACAAAAGCACTTGTTAACACCAAAAATAATCCAAAATGGCATTAAAAATAAATTAAGTAGTGAAGTGTATGTTCAGCTATGTGAAAATAAGCATTGAAATTGCATTAGCTGCCAAATTTATACTCTAAGTATGGTTTTTTAATAAATCCAAAAACATCGTAAGGCCCTATGCTCTAACACCATTGCTTTATCATTATCTGATAAAGAACCTAAACTTAAAAGTACAAATGGTACAAAGAATGGCCAAATTTCCTATTTGAAAATTAAAATATTAATTACATAGATCTTATATGGTATATACAGTACAATATCCAAAAAAATACAGAAGACAGACTGAGCACACCTCCTATATCTTTTTAACTCCTTGATACCATCGGGTAACGATTTCTAGTAACACTTTCCGAGTTATGTAACACAACCAAAACATGAAAATGTCAAAATGAATACTAAAACTGTTTTTTTTTTTTTTTTTTTTTTTTTTTTTTTGATATTTTCCAAATAAGAATGGTTCGTACTACATGTTATTGTCATTAATCTTAACGTTTGAATTCCGCTGTTATGTTCTCAAGTTGTTTTTTTTTTTTTATATATAATTTTTCCCATGACTAATGAATCAAATGAGACTTGGTTCCTTTGTATTTAACTATAATTTTTCAACTTCAACACACCTGTATTCAATTCTTAGATTAGATGTCCTTTTTTATGTGAATACCGTGTTTTTGTAGTACCGATTGATTTTTTTTAATACTTGGTGGGAAATAAAATAAATACTTAAATAAAAAATCATTGTAAAACTTCCAGATAAAACTTTAAAATAATTTGAATATCTTCTTCTTAATGTTACGGATCTAAAAAAATAAAATGAAAACTTAGTTATTTCTTTTCTATTTACTTCGACGGGTTGTTGCAGTGTTCAAAATGATTGTGGTAATTGTGTTCTTTAACTTTACAATATATAGCTCTTTTGAACCCTGACACGTCTTCTTTTTAAAACAAATTATTAAATGTATCTTTTAATGCTCGTATTTCTTTGTATATAATGTCCTCTGTGAAAGTTTTTTTTTTGGTTTTATATTGCTTATAAATACTTGCTGTTCAGTGCAATGAATTTTATTAGTGATTTTAGATGTATTATGCTTCCATTTAAAAGTACTAAGCAGGCTTATAAAAGGTGACCAGGTTGTTTTTCTCACCAATTATTCAGCTAAAAAAGCTTATGCTGTTCCCGAACTAACCATATTTTCTTAACAAAGCCAATTTTTTTAGATCAACATAGTCCTTTACTAAACTGAAGTGACTAAGCTCGTTTAAAAAAATAAAATCTGAGATTTTAAATAAAAAATATCAGGCTCCTATTTTTTTGAACAATTGAGATGTATTCTTTATTACCTAATGCACATTATTTTAAAGTCTAAAATGCCAAAAGACTTCTCCTAAAGGAAGAGACCAAGACTTATGTCCTAACATATATCTGTGATTAACCAGATATGAACCAAAACCTATGCTTTTGTGCTGTCAAGATAATTAACAATTTCTTTTATACATTGTAAATTTAAGATTTTTTTAAAAAAATCTAAATCCAAGCATTCTTTAAAATTACTAATATTTCAAATACTGTGTTGGAATAGTTAACTGGTTCGGAGGAGTTTATAAATAAGCAATAAACGTTATACTCTTTACTTTTAACGAAGGTAAAAATAAAGGTTTTTACTTGAGCGCCTGAGAAATTATATTTTAAACAATATATTTTATCTATCGTAATATTTTTAATTTTTAATTTATTTATTTTATGAATTGAATATTTATGAATTGTGCGTGCCTATAGTTTATTCAAACCGTTTGCAATATTAATCAAATAATAGTGTAATTGAAATTTTAATGTCATGAATATATTTAGTTTAAATAATAAAATTTTTATAACATTCAATCTAAGTTTCATAGAAAGTGATCATTCCGAAAATGTTAGAGCATTATTTTATTCTATTATTTTATCGAGCATTTAGTAGCGTAAAATATTTTATGACAAATATTTATTTAATTATTTATCGTCGAAGTAATTGCATTTCAATAATAAATATTTTAAAATTAATTTTAATGGAAATTCTAGTTGTACATTTAAAGTGTAAGATCTATTTTATTTAACATGTAATCCCATAAAAAACTTTATTATAATATAAACTATTAAACATTCTAAAAATTAAAAAAAAAAAAATCTAGACTATATTACTTATTTAATAAGAAAATAAATAGGTACAACTGTTTAATAATGGTTCTTTTATTCCGTGGTAGGCTGTGAAATAGTAACTTTAGAGCCTAAAAAACAAAGCTAAAATCAATTTTTTCATTACGCGGACTTAAAAAATCTTTTCATTACTCCTGGGAGTAAAGAAAAAATTTTTTACGTCCTAGGACGCAAAAAATTTTTATTGTACTACAAGAACTTGTCAAAACTTCCGTAGGAGCGCTGATTTCTTACTAATGTGGCTCTTAGTACGATTGAATTCCGCTAGATGTCAATGCGTTTTATTTATCTTTTCTTATAGTGTAACCTCTTTTTAAGGTTTCTTTTTTTTAAATCTTAAGTTTGAACTAATATTTGTTATTATTATATTGATTATTGATTAATATTTATTGTTTTTTCATTGTCTGCTACCTCGGAAAAAATAGCATATGCTACACGACTGTGAAGTGTTTTTTTCAAAAAACTCACTTCACAGCCTAGTAACATAATATTCTATTTTTATTTTTTTTACACCGGGTTATAAAACTATATTGATATTGAGCCTTAACTGGCTGATTTTATATTTAAAAATTATTAATTAGTAAATAAATGGAATGGAGAGACGAGTATTAGTTGATATATTGTTGTTGCGACGCCTCGGCCTCTATTCCAAACGATACGTGAATTAGCGTTTGTTGTAATTTATCTCCTTCGTTTTATTTTTCTCCCTTCTTCCTAATTCTAAAATAATAAATGAAATGAAATTATTCATTCTACTTAAGAAACCTTTAATGCCACCTGTTCGACTTAATTATTTGGTTTTTTGTGGTTTTTTTTTTTTTTTATTACGAGCTTTGATGGATTTTTTTAAAAAAAAAGAAAAAAAAGGTTTTTGGCGAGTAAGAGTAGAAACATTTTCTGACCTTTAGTTTAATCATTTCTAATTTATAATGAAGAAGGATTAGATATGGTTGTTTAGTTTCTAGTTTTTTGCCTTTTATAATCATTAAAAAGGCTTAAATTAGTCTTAATAATAAATATCTTAGTTCGTGATTCACTCTTATATTCAAGATAGAGTTCACTCATTATAAAAGGGATATATTTCACTCTCTTTTTACACAAACACACACGTGCACACACACACAGACACACACATATATATATATATACACAACAAAACAGTTGCCCTTTGAAGCTGCACATTGCTGAAGACGTTTTTCCAGTATTCATATCATTGGTGGATCGCATAATCTGTGATTGCCAGGTCGGTGTCTTTTTGATATCCAATGTCCCTAAAATGGTGAACATTGAGGTGGTTTGAGATTATAAATGTGATTTTGACGAGATAAAATATCCTGTGACTCCTCTGTCCCCCTTATTTACCAGAGTCCTTCCCAACATTGAAGAGCGACTTCAAATGACACCATTTTGGCTCATAGGAAAACATCACAATGACCGGAAACGACCAGATGAAGACGATTCCAGGTTGCCCCTCTCACCATTGCTATGAACACTGGAAAAAACTTTTCTAGTGCTATCATGTATCCCAGGGCAACCATTTTGAAGGAGACAATGTGCAAATGTAACTTAAATTGACTTACTTATTGAAAAATCAATATTTAACTTATTAACACATCTATAAAAAATTCCTGAAATGAAAATAAATTTTCACTCTCCTTCATAAGGACGCATGAGGGAACCTTCTGCAGTAGTAAGAACAAATGATAGGCCTTCTGATAAGACTATTGGGTTCATCGATGGAAGATATCTTAGGGATATATTTGCATGAAGCTTGGAGGACTTTTAGAGGAGCATACCCTTCCACAATCAAGGTTTAGTTGGCTCGTATTTCTGTTATCATTCTGCAAATGATAACACAAATTATAGGCCTTCTCATAAGACCGTTGGGTTGATCGATGGAAGGGATATTTGGGATCTATTAGCAAGAAGCACGGAGGAGTCTTAGAGGAGCATGCCCTTTCATAATCAGGGTTTAGTTGGCTCGAAATTGTGTTACCATACTACAAATGATAACACAAATGATAGGTCTTCTGATAAGACCATTGGGTTGATCAATGGAAGGGATCTTTGAAATCTATTCGCAAGAAGCACGGAGGAGTCTTAGAGGAGCATGCCCTTTCATAATCAGGGTTTAGTTGGCTCGAAATTGTGTTACCATACTACAAATGATAACACAAATGATAGGTCTTCTGATAAGACCATTGGGTTGATCAATGGAAGGGATCTTTGAAATCTATTCGCAAGAAGCACGGAGGAGTCTTAGAGGAGCATGCCCTTTCATAATCAGGGTTTAGTTGGCTCGAAATTGTGTTACCATACTACAAATGATAGGTCTTCTGATAAGACCATTGGGTTGATCAATGGAAGGGATCTTTGAAATCTATTCGCAAGAAGCACGGAGGAGTCTTAGAGGAGAATGCTCTTTTATAATCAGGGTTTAGTTGGCTCGTATTTTTTGTTATCATACTACAAATGATAACACAAATTATAGACCTTCTGATAAGACCATTGGGTTGATCGATGGAAGATATCTCAGGGATCTATTTGCATGAAGGTCGGAGGAGTCTTAGAGGAGCATACCCTTCCATAATCAGGGTTTAGTTGGCTCGTCTTATAGCGTGCAGAATTGACAGATAGGGACATTCTATCTTAGGGTTACAGGTGAAAACCGGTCAACGTCGTCCAAGGAGGAGGAATATGTTTGGCACTGTCCCAACGACGAGGAAGGTTGAAGATCCACGAGGACTGATCCCCTAGTATGAGGATTTGAGGATACAATCAGTCTAAGCGATTATACCCTGACAGTAAGATCCCGGTATATAGGAGTTTGGGCGACAGGCCAACATCCTGTGCTCATAAAACACCTGGATTCTGGATGTTGCTACAGATGAAGAAGGAGTCATCCGAGTGTAGTGGAGCCAGACTCCGTCTTGGCGCTTTATCCGAGTAACAATGTCAGGGGCTAGCTTTAAATCCTTATTCTACTATATCTTTAGAGCACTAGCTCGTAATCTATTTTTTCCAGAAAGCGACTTTTATATTTCAATGTCAAGATAGCTTATTTTAATCGACTAACTTTAATTTTATTTGTTTTTAGTAAGTGAAATTCATTTCACTGTTATAGTTGTCAGTGGTTGGATGATAAATCCTAGTTAAATCCCTAGTTACGTGCTGCGGTTTGGTTATAGTCTTTCTCCTTCCTATTTAAAAAGTATTCATCTTCAGCTTTTTAATTTCTCAAATACGTATAGTAGGTAAAATACGTAGTAGTTATATGATAGGTAGTAGGTGTATGATAAATAGTAGGTAAAATACGTAGTAGGTATATGATAGGTAGTAGGTAAAAACCGTAGATGGCATACTCGTACTCGTACATAAAAAGAAAGTATTTAGATGGGATTATACGTTTAAGTCCAAAAAGTCCAAAATTGGATATATCGATCTGTCGTCTATGTAGACGCGTGAAGCCTTAACTATTGGGCGGATTTTATTGAAATTTGACATACATGTAATACACAACAGAAATATCATGCCCTGAGGTGAAATTGAGCTATTACATTAGCTCCAAATTTGGGAACGCTACCTTTCAAAAACTCTGGAAAAGCGTGAAAATTATTTTTAAAAAACGGTTGCGACGATTATTGTTTAAAAAACATATAAAATGTAATCCATTGAAATCTAAAAACTTATATCCAACGATATAAGTAGTTTTTTTCCGGGAAATATCTAGCTCCCGAGATATTGATGATAATATTATAGTTATGATTTTGTTTAAAATGGAAAGCAAATAAAAAATTGCAATATAAAAAGAGCTTTTTATATTCTACGTTTTTAAATTTTCTGTCATAAATCATAAATTTGAAACCTGTCAAAATGAAGATTGTATATATGGGACATGCTAAAACAAGTAAAATAGCTTGCAGATTTTTCTGAACTAACTTTCCATACAGCACAATTTGCTGAAAACGAATTAAATGTTGCTGAAAGATGGATAAAAGTATTAAAATAATGTATTGTCATCGTGGTCTGAGCTATTCTAAAAGTTTAAAATGTCTAGCTACACGGGAAGTTAGTTAGAAATCGATTGCAAGATTTGTACTGGACAAACAAAGAAACAAAAAAGAAAGCAAGCTAAAAAAACGTAGTAAAATTGAACAAAGACCTGTTGAAAACTTTTTTAATATTTTTAAAAATTAAAGGATGTTTTATCACTATTATTATTAGGGAATTTTGTCAATATAAATTTAATTTTCTTTTCGCTGTTTTTTATTAAGTCAATCAATTTAGGTTCATTTCTGGAGTGAGTGATCTCCCGCTTATTTATCTTATTTAATTTTCAATTTGTTTTTTGGTAATAAACTAAAAGGCTAGAAGTAGGAATGTCGGTTATTTGAGTCAGAGAAGGAAGCAGGCAAAGACAAATCTACCCACATTTGTCCCACCGATGGGAACCCGTTTTTCGGGAAGCTTTAGAAACCGGAATAAAATAACGCTGAGCAGGAGACCAAATAACAAATCAGTGTTTTTGGCGGGAAAAAAGGAGGGTTGGCGGCAAAACAAAAGAAATAAAAACGCGGGAGATTCTTTCTATACGAAAAAAAAAAATCCTTATATAAGTCTTATAAACAGGGCAATTTATAACTACCACCTTATGACAACTCGAACTGGAGAAAACGGCAGCAAAATAAACAATCTAATGTTTATTTTTTTTCTTTTCTTTACTTTTTCATTTCATATCCTGCTTCTGTTAATGCTTTTTTTTTATTAAAAATGAACATAAGTTACGAATTTTATGGTATTAAAGAAGTAAATAATTTTTACGGAATCATATTATAAATATACAATTATATATGAGTGTATGTTCTTATGTGAACGCTTACGATGTTAAGTATTTATGACTCTTACACCATTTCATTTTTTTACATAATTAAAAAAAAAGTTAGTTTTATTTTATTTATATTTTATTATTTATTTCTTTATAAAAATTATACACACTCATTGGGTATCAATTTTTTAAATATTATGCAACTATCTAATAAGGGGTTTTGATTGCATATTAATTTTTATTTGTTATTTTCTCTTCATTAAATCAAAACCATTTAATATATTATGCAAGATTCCGATATGAGTTGTTATTTTTGTTTGTTAATATGAAATACATTGAGATGCGGGGTTCTTTAAACAGTTGATTCAGTACTTCAATAGTTCTTTAATTGATTTTTTTTTTCTTCGTAATTAACCTGAATTAAATTATTATCATGATGAAAGCTGATAAGAGTTTTTTTTATTTTGTTTTTAATAATAATCTAATAAGATCATGACACCAATTTAATTTATGTTTTTTTTTATTATTTTAATTTATTTTAAAATGATTAAGATATGTTATCGCAGTTTTTTTTTAATGAAAGATTATTTGTAAATTTAAATCACGTTTATTTATAAATGTTTAATTATAAGTTTAATATTACTAAATATCTTTAACAAATATTTGTGTGTATGTAAATACATAGTATATAAACGATAGATTTTATCTTTTTAACAGGTTAGATATAATATGAAATTTATAAATATATATTTATATAGAAGATAAAAATAATATTTTTTATTGTGTCTATATTTATAAAAGTCAATGTGGGTGTGTGTTTGTTCTTTATTGGCTCTTCTATTCTTCGAAATATCTTATCCAAATTTGGCACACATATTTGTCATATCCTTTGTAAAACTTCTGGGATAGTTTTATCCCCATAATACCCACTTATTTTCAAAATGGCTTCCATTTATATGCTAATTTTAAGGCCAAATTCCACCTATTAATCACTACATCTCAAAAATCTGGAACCACGAATTTCGCTGCAGAGACTCTCGCTTTAATGACCAACCCTACGAAAATATATTTTTTCTTGGCCATTTTGATTTATGATGGTGGCCTTTTTCTTTAAATTGATATGGTTGGTATATCTACCCATGTATATTGACTAGAACCTTGAAATTTGGAAATTACTTAGGTAAGACTTAGTCTTATGACATAAACATGTTCTATAAAGAGATTTTGCAATTTAAATTTGATTTAAAATGGCTGCCATGTACGATACGTGTTTAAAAGCTAAGTAAACCCACGTATTTATCACTATTACTAAGAAATCTTTAACACTTGAGAAAACAAAACTAGATTTAGTATTTCCTTTATTGGTTTAGAGTTAAGATGTTTACTAAGCAAGGTTTTTTTCGTCATTTTGATTCAAAATGGCTGACTTTTATAAGTAGTTTTTAAGATTGTAATATCTTGTGAACCACTTGATCTTGGATCTTGAAATTCGTAAGTAAGAAAATTCTTATAAAATGAACATTTTCTTTTAATTTTTTATATGCTGTTTGAAATTCAAAATGGCGGCCATTTGTACAAATTTATATGTGTATTAGATAAAAAAAGTATTTTTAGCCACCTTTAAATATTTATATCTCAGAAACTAAAGACGCTAGAATTACTAATCGAGCGTTTGAGACTTTTCTTTGATGATATATACGATATACGTCCTCTAACCTGGAACTTTTTTTTACGCTTTTATATAATTCAAGGAAACGGGCAATTTTGTGTCATCTAATACCTTTAGAAACTTTGGAATTTTGAAGTTATTCACTTATTATGACATAAACATGGTTACAATATCACAACAAAAAAAGGTTCTTTATATTTATTTTCTAATGTTCTAAACTAAAACTCTTCTACTTTTTTAATTTTATCCACCAATGTTTTGATTTTTGATTTGTAAATGTAAATGTTATTTTTGGTTGATTTTAAATGTTTAAACAAAGCTATATTAAATGTGGATAATCTCAAGGTTCTTTTTGTTTATTTACAGCTTTAAAAAGACCTTGTTAGAAGTTAGAAGGCTCAGTTCATAATAACCAAGGTTTGTTATCAGGTTAACGTCACAAGAAGGAAAAAAGTTTCGAGAATGTCTAGAACACGTTGTAGTTAAGACAAGATAAAACAAGCTATTAAGCTAAAAGAGAAGAGGCCCAAGGTATTCTCCCTGGGCCAAACCTTCCATCTTAACTGTAAACATTGCTAGGTTTCCTTGGAAACCACTTTACTCCTAACAAATAAACAAAGAACAAAACAATCTATTTCTAAAACACTGTAAACAAACCATTTCAAACTTTACTGTCATCCTTTTAATGGGGGATTATTTATAGAAAATAATGTTACTGGGACATCTGCCTGTTTTATTTTATAGTGTTACTGTCTTAAAAAATAAATACTGTCAAATCTTGAAGTTAGAGACTTTTATCTTTGAATTCGCTCAACCACAAAGAAAGTGGCTCTTTACTTTGCATTCGCAACAGAGAGCTTAACTATAAGCAAGAGACTTTTTAAATTTTTTTTTTTGAATGTAATAATAGGCTTACATATTTCAATTTGGTGATTATTTGGGTAATAACTAGCATCTCTCTATACGACTTAAAATAACATTGGTCCCTAGGAATGGACCTTGATATGGGATAAAATGCAGAAATCTGCTAGTGTTACCGTATTTATTAACAGGAATAAATAATATGGGTTTGCTAGTGTTTGGGGTGTCCTCAACATAATTGCACGTAATTTCCTCAACACAATTAATGTTGATTCCTCAAACATAAACTCCTACCTAACAATATGGAATGAGGTAAATTAAGGAAGAAGTGTTTCCCTCGAATTAACAAAACACAAAAAACTGTGTTACAATTTTTCCATTGTTGAAAAATTAAATTAATTTAAAATTAAATTCAATCTAAATTAAATTAAATGGAAGATCATTTTAATCATGGCATACTTTTAACAGAACTTTTAATGGTTTTATTCCCTCAGGTTGTGTTTATTTAATTTAACCAATGTTTATAATCAAATGTCCAATGTTATATATAATCATATGTTCAATTTAATCAAATGTTTATATTCCTCTAATGATTACAAGGTGTTAAATTGTTTACGGTTCAACAAAGAAGAGTTTTGAGATTGTATTGAATTAGGAAATGATACCTTATCTTAATATCTCTCTGATCTTCCGGGTCATAACATATGACCCGGATTAAGATGGTCTAATTCCTAGTCAGTTTCTTTTTCAAATCGCCCAAAATATTGATATCTCTCATGCGATATAGTAGGTAACGATATATTAGTTACATTCCTTAGGCACTTCAGGATTTGATGGAAACTACGAACTAATAAATATTGTAGGTATAATAATAGCAATTTAATATTACAAAGTTTTACAGAGATCTTACTTACTCTAACAGCTAATATATTTTAGTTGTGATTTATTTTTTCTGTTGATCCCTTATTTTTAAATTTTCTATAGTTTCTTCAGTCTTTAGGGATGAAAATTAAAAAAAAAAAACCATGCTAATTTTTTTTATTCATTGGCAAATTTTCGCCCACACCTGGGCATCTTCAGGCCTTATCAATGTGACATGGAGTGAGTCTTCAAGCATTAGAAAGAAAAGGATGGGGAGTGAGTAACATATACTCCACACATTCTATAGTTACTTATAAGAATGTGAGTAACTCTAGTCTACCTGTACAAAAGATTGTTTATCTACGATTGATACGTAATATAAACATTG